>JAWNZC010000441.1:0-235000 GCA_035771165.1 Paragorgia papillata
CTGTAACGCTGCTTGAGGTACTTCCACTATGTCTTGTCCAATCAAAGTTGTCTCCAGTAGATATGTTTCTCCATGCGCATAAACCACTTTCAAAGTTGCACGAAGCTGCAATAAAAAAGTAATCTCTACTCCAGCTGCTTACTTGAGTAGAAAATTTCTTTCTAACATTTTTGTCACCAAAGTTAAACACTTAATATCAGATCTAGTAAAAACACGAACTACAGTAGTCCAATCTTAGCTGACAAGGACCAGATGCATAAATGGACAGTCAATCGCACACTTTCGTTGTTACATTTCTACACTTTGCTTGTAATTGGCTAATTACATGGTTTGGTACTTGTTGGATTCATCTAAGTCCAATGTCGCAAAATATTTAAGTAAATAATTAAATATTGAGCGAAATCAAATAGGTGTTTTATTATACCAAACAAATAATCGTGTAATTGCGCGACCTGTCCAATGGCTGCTGTAGTCCACTATGTATTTGTCTTACATCACAAAATATTGGACTGACACGTGACGCCAATGTAGACGTTTGATTGGACAAGTGTTTGGGTGGATATATTAATTAGCATTGTAAGGCCATTGATTTCATTGGTTCTTGATAAACAAAACTAAATGAATATAGCGCTCAAGCAAGCAGGCATTTGAAGAGGGGAATGAACCATATAAAAACACCTACATATATGAGGCTAAGAATTAGCCTGAGTATATACCAGGCAACTTTTATAAATTCAGTTAACATCAGAATTAAACATCAGATATATTCTAGACAAAGATAAGTAAATAACACAGAATTCTGTGTAGAGTGCCAGCAATAAAATAAAACTTCCTCAAAACTATATATTGTTTTTTATATAATTGTCCAAATTAAATTAGTTGATCACAAGTAGAGACTCAAGTCACTCACAAAATAAATGATAAAGTATATTGTTAACATATTTTAAATTAGATATGATTAGATGTGTATTCCATCCATCGCTATTATTATATCATTATTATGACCTCGACTGTTATGCAATCAAAAATATGAAATTCGACCTCGACTAACACCATTTAGTATAAATACACCGGTGATTATAGAAAATCACGCGCGCTGATTGGTCGAGCTACTTCGGATTAATTTTCGATAATCACCTACAGCGTTTATTCGAAATGGCCGCCAGCCAAGTTGTCAATGCGACAGACGAGGAAATTAACAATTTTAAAGAAAATGTTGTTCCTAAAAGTACGAAAATGTGTATTTATACTAAAACAATTATTCGCTTCAGGCTCAGTGAATATCGGTGAATAATAACCTCGACTTCGTCTCGGTTATTATACACCGATATTCACCTCGTCTTCGGCGAATAATTGTTAAATATTTTTCTTATGTGCAAAACTAACCCAGTAGTTGTAAGGTTTAACAAACAGTTACCTGGCTTCGAATCCAAGGGATAGTTAGAACATCTTCTGTTCAATTGAACTGTGACGTCATCAATTGCTATATCTCCTTGATACGAAGGGCCTGCAACACCTTCAAATATTATCTAAAATTAAATGAAGTAAAATTAAACGAAGTAAAATTAGTGGCACAGTGGTAGCCTTTTACGTCGGCAACCCGGGGTCGATTCCTGCTCACTAGTTATCAGTTTAAAAAAGCCGCATATGCAAAGAGTGCTTCCAGATTGACTCTATCAAACATCGCAGATATTTTTTGTGTACTCTGGTTTCTTGGACAAATGAAGGATGATGGCTCTTACCTGCCCTTACTGAACCTCTAGGGAGAACAGTTTAGATATGATATAAATAAAGTTAGTTTAGCTTACTCCAGTTTCCTACTGTAGTAAAACTGGTCAAAGAGCAATGGCCCTTACTGGACCTCCAGGTAGAACAGTTTAGTTATGACTAATAAGGTAATCCAGTATAAATAGAATTAGTATATAGCGGTAAGACATGCAGGCAAGCTAGAGAAACCTCTGGTAGGAAACGGTAAGAACCTCACTTTCATGTAATTCAGTATAAATCTCATAGGCTAATCTGATACAGGTTTAACCAATCATATCACCCTGTTTGAGGGTTACCCAATCAGAGATGGTGAACACGTTCTGTTCAGCTAGTATTCTATTGGAGCAGTTTGCTCACGGCAATCATCGTACCGCTTCCTACCAGTTTTTTCTCATCTCCTGTCTCACCGCTAAAATTAACTACGGGAGAGAAAACCTCTGGGATCAGGGTAAAGTGGGGGGGTGGCCTTTGTTAATATAGACTGGTCATGGCCTCAAGAAGAAGTTACCGAAAAAATGAATAATAAGTGAAAATGTAGAAGAAAAATGCTACATTGAAATTAGTTCAGCTCTGTAACTTATAGCTATACAACTTTTTATATTATTTTAATAGTTTATATTTGAACAAGATGTAAGTAGTGAAGAAGAATCTTTGTTTAGTTTTTCACAAGATTATATTTGACAGTGGCCACTAGTAAAAGCAGAGCATGAGCTACGATTAATAATCTTAATTTAGCTATTCCCCTAGCCTGCATCAGAGACGCTCGTGGGTGTAAAAATGTACGTGTACACAGGCTATGACGTAGGCTTTCATTTACCCCACCCCTCTGTAAAAATCATATTTTATTTTATCACAGAATGGTAAACCATTTACATTTTATTTACCCACTCAGTTACTTTTTGTTAAGGATCCCTTTTTTAATAATTAGAGGTCTCTCTTAGTTATAGCATCAATTTCTTCAATTCAAACATTTTCAAATTATTCTGCACACGTTAATAAAGTTCAACGGTTCAACGGTATTTCTTTCTCAGTAAAACCATAGGCAGCCCAAGCACTATCACGTACTGTCTGTCGTATTATATTATATAATATACTTAAAGGTTGGCAAGTAAATTCAATAGTTCAACTCACCACTTGAATAAATGTCAATACTATTCGCAAATGTTAACGTAAATCAATAAAAAAACGACACTTCTATAAACACAAATAATCGTACTAACTTGTCACGAACGTTTGTTGCTTGAAACTGTTGTGAAACACCAGAAATTAGTGAAAACAAACGGGGTTTTGTCAAAAAAATTGCCGTATCTATGCGTAGTGCAAAAATCCTGTTTGACGCCATCATTCGTGAGCAAATATAAGGCATGTCATTGTCAATGGGCAAAACAAGAAAATTATCTCTGCGTGATAAATTTGACCAACAGGGGGGGGGGGGGGGGTATCGCAACAGTGCAGTTAAAAAGATTCGTGTAATAAATACAAACTTTTTGTACGTAAACGTTTATATAACCGTGTATAGAAATGGAGCGGCAAGAACGGAAAGGATTCTGTCCCAATGTTCGTTGTCTTATATGGTAAGTGGCTAAAAATTCTCAATCTGTTTTGCTTAAAATAGAAGGAAGCCAGTTAGTGGCTTACTGGCTTTGACAGACATTTGGCGGAGGTCATTATTAATATTTATATGCAAGACGACTCATTGTTGTTCGCCGGTATTAAACTATTAGTGGACATTGAAGATCTCTGACTACTTCTTAGGATATATTGGTTGCCGAATATATACTGTTCTATTTCATCTAGAGTGATTTCGAAAAAAAAGCAATCAAACGATCAACTGCATGTGCATAGGACATGCAAGCTAGAGTCAATGTTGGTTTTTGTGCTTTCTATATATCAAACTAGTGCCGTGGTCAGTGGATTAGTGGATGTGCAATTACAGTTAAGCTTTAATACGTCGTTCCAACCAAGATATCTTGCGTTTTTGTCATTTCATCGAGGACATGAGCAGGTAACTGAATTGCTTTTTCACCTCTTTCCTCTGTGCAATCTTATGTTTTGTGTTTTACCGTTTTTTTTGGTTTGCGGCATATTTCATACGTTTTTTGGGACCCGTGTATATAAATGATATGGAAATAATGGAAGTGGATAAAACTGGGCGAGAACTCAGGCATTTATATTTAATATATAAAGTGTCTTTGACACGTTTTGTGTCCTTGTATTAAAAGTGAAAGTGTATTGTTTTTAATAGAAAAGTATGTCCGTGGTGTAGATAAACATTTGATTTATTCAGAATATTTGCTGATTTCTAAGCTTAAATGTGGAAAATTTGAAACGAAAAATCGCTATATTTTATACTTTTATCAGTGTCTTTTGAGAAGCAATTGCTCGACGACAACAAATCAGAGGTTTTTCTGTACGAACTAATTTGCTGCAGGCCTGCATGTCTATCAAAAGTTGGAGTGATGAGAGTTGTTTTAACATATCAAATATAGCGCAAGGTAAATGCAGCTTAAGGTAAGATCTGTTTCGACGTGCCTTATTTTTATATGCCATATATGCATGTCATATTTATTGAACTTTGGGTTTGAATGTTTATTTAATACCGGCGAACAACAATGAGTCGTCTTGCATAAATAATAATGAACTCCGCCAAATGTCTGTCAGAGCCAGTAAGACACTAACTGGCTTCCTTCTATTTTAAGCAAAAAAGATTGAGAATTTTAGCCACTTACCATATAAGACAACGAACATTGGGACAGAATCCTTTCCGTTCTTGCCGCTCCATTTCTATACACGGTTATATAAACTTTTATGTATAAAAAGTTTGTATTTACTACACGAATCTTTTTAACTGCACTGTTGCGATAACCCCCCCCCCCCTGTTGGTCAAATTTATCACGCAGAGATAATTTTCTTGTTTTGCCGTTTGACCAATGACATGCCTTATATTTGCTCACGAATGATGGCGTCAAACAGGATTTTTGCACTACGCATAGGATAGGTACGGCAATTTTTTGGACAAAACGCCGTTTGTTTTCACTAACTTCTGGTGTTTCACAACAGTTTTAAGCAACAAACGTTCGTGACAAGTTAGTACGATTATTTGTGTTTATAGAAGTGGGTTTTTTTTATTGATTTACGTTAACATTTGCGAATAGTATTGACATTTATTCAAGTGGTGAGTTGAACTAGTGAATTTACTTGCCAACCTTTAAGTATATTATATAATACGACAGACAGTACGTGATAGTGCTTCGGCTGCTATGGTGAAACATAGCTAAAACAAACAATAATCACAGAGGCTATAATATAAGGGTGACTAACTTGTTTAATATAATTTTAGTGTTGAACCTCGAAGAGAAATTAATCAGAACAGAAAAAACTTAGTTAAATTCCTAGGTAGAACTATAATGCAAAGTTTCACTTCAAAGTTTGGAACTATTAAAATCTATATTATTTGACAAGATTTTTGCTGTTTTTACTGAGTTACCAAAACGGTTTTGAAGTTAAAAACAAATTTGCTACCGTTAAATTTTTCTTGGGCTCTGCTTTTATATTTGTCACGACAAACACTGCCATTCTGTTTGTCTTTTCCCTAAGGCGTTTGTTTTATCCTGGTGTTCTCGTTCGGTTTCTTCGTTTTTGTTGACAAAAAAAAAGGCAATCAGTTCTCTTCAAGATGCGAAAGGTTGCTTGTTTTAATTTTCTCTTCATTGCTTTTTCTTGAGTAAAGTAAAATATACCAGTGTTCTGTGCCAGCTAGTGTACGAGTTTTTGCCGGCTTTGAACAGATACAGGAAAAAACATCGTTTTGATTTTTCCAGTCACATTTGTCGGCATCTTTTCCGGTCTTTATCGCAAATTATTTTTGCTTCAGTTTCAATGGTTTATAGTCGTGTTGCAACATCTTTTCTTAGCTTTATTTCTTCGGTCTTTTTCGATAGTATTTATTGTGTACATTTTAAACGTTGAAACGATTTCGCAATCCAACCGAACTTATATGTCTGTTATGATTTGCTTACGTCAATTTTAATAATCTAAATAATTTAAGAGGCTAGTTACCAATACCCTGCCGGAAAGTGTGCGCGATTTGATGTTTATATATATATTTAAGAAATAGAAAACATTTTCCGTATTTCTATAGAAACACGAGTGGAAGTTTGGGAGAACGAAGAATTTCTTCCAAACTTCCATAAGTGTTTCTATAACTCTATAGGAACACGGGAAAAATGTTTTCTATATCCTTTATAAAATAACTCGTCAAAATAGATTAAACGTTAAAATTAATCCAAATAAAAGGCGTAAATTCTCATTACCCTCCATGGATGGCGTATTGGATTGCGTTTGATGGCGTATAATAGTGTTTCTGTAAAACAACTCCCAACATCCATAAATAAGCGCATTTCACTCCTTTCATCAAACTACACAACATTCCAGGAGTCTGTACCCACATACCAAAACGCATTACACCACAGCAATTTTAACCAACAATTAGTATACACGCAAGCCAATGAGGAAACAAGCCAACCACGTAGGAAGCGACATAGAAACATCATTTGGTTTAACCCACCATACAGCAAGAACGTTAGAACACACATAGGACGATCTTTCTTAAACTTAACTGACAAACATTTCCCACCACACAACAAGCTACACAAGATTTTCAACAGAAACACAGTAAAAGTTAGTTACAGCTGCATGAACAACATTAAATCCACAATCACGAAACACAACACACACATTCTTAGGAAAAATGAAGGAAAAAACAATAGCACAAGTGGTTGTAACTGCAGAAATAAAGATCAATGCCCACTCGGTGGGCAATGTTTGACAAACAACATCATATATAAAGCAACTATTTCGACAAACAACACTAATGACACTAAGCATTACATATAGGCATGACAGCAAACAGTTTTAAGGAGCGATACAGAAACCACACCAAATCCTTTCAACACAAAAAATATTCAAACGAAACCAAACACATATGGAATTTGAAAAACAAAAAACAAAATTTTAACATTAATTGGTCAATTTTAAAACGGTCAGCAGCATACTCAGGGGGGTCTGACCGATGTAATTTATGTTTGGAAGAAAAACTTTGCATTATGAAATCCGAAAAACCCACTTTACTTAACAAAAAATCAGAAATCCTTTCAACATGTCGGCACAAAAACAAGTTTAAGATAAAGAACGTAGGTGTAGGCAAGAACAAAGGTAGGAATGTAGGTAGCGCACCATCGACCCAAACACGGCCATCAACCCACACACCCAGAAGCGTGCCATCAACCCACACACCCATTAGCAATGACGTAAGCAACTCAACCTATTTAAGGCAGCGCCGAATCGAAAATCTTCAGCCGCCTGAAGATCGTCAGCGTCAAACTGACAGTAGCGACCATCAACATTTGAGGTAAGCCCACTTATAGTATATATATATATATTCTTTCATGTAGGTTGTTGACACTGTCTTCTGAGAGAGCTCAATACTGAAGTAGAGCATAAACATGTATAGATTATAACATGATCGTAAAATAGTAAACTCAAAAATGAACTAAAAAGTTTTATTTACTCGAGTTTTACGCACTAGGCGATCATCAGACTAAAAGGTGATTAAAATCTAAGGAGGTTTTATATTACAGGCGTAAAATTTATTCTCATGACGGCACTTAGTTAAGAATTCGGACTTTTATTTAAAATAGTAGACTTATCTGAATTTAAAATGCAATTTTTTTCTGCTAAGCACAAGTTGCAGTCATTAATTAAGCTAAGCACAATACGCCATCATTCTAATTAAAATTTGTACAGAAACACCATTATACGCCATCCACGTCATCAAACGCCATCCAATTCGCCATCCATGGACAGTAATGAGAATTTACCCTTTTTATTTGCAGTAATATTTTAACGTTTAATTTATTTTTGACGGGTTATTTTATAAAGGGATTATAAAATAACAGGCTAGGTGTCCTATACACACGCTCTGATCTGTGTTCCTGTCGAGTTATAGAAATACTTGTGGAAGTTTGGAAGAACTCGTATTGAAAAACGGAAAATGTTTTCTATTTCTTAAATACAAACATTTTCAAAGAATATTCTTCCCACTTTTGCGGGTAATTTGCGTGTAAGTGGACTTCACGCGTGTCGAGATTACACCCTTTCCGGGTTCCGGGCCTTCGGTCTTCCACCCGGGCTCGGGGATTAAAATCCCGTAGTAAGAAGAGATAGCAAGTGAGAATATATAATAGAGTGCTCCCAATAAACTGACCGGGCTTAAAAAATAATGCTTACTTCAAAATCCACTTCCAAAGTAACTGGAACTGATGCGAATTTCCATGAATTTCCTTTTTCTCCAAATAATGACCAAACATTAACTATATTCACTGAACCAATCCCTCTTAAATAAACATTAAGGGAACCAATACTGCTTCCATACATGTGATAGTAGAAACTTAAACAATTGGTTTGCTTTCTGGAAATTGTAGGAGAAACAAGCCAGGCTTTGTCGCCTCTTGTTCTTGGCGAGGAGACTTCAATGTACATGTAATAACCTAAAAAATAATTATTTACTTTTTTAATAATACAACAATATTTGTTTTGTTTATGTACATGCATACAGGTTGAATAAACTTTAGGGCCGATCACATGAGCCGAGTTGGCGGTTATAACCAGGCTGACTCGTCTGATTAAGATCGTACTGTGGAATTTATTCAAATCTCTTTTTGCAGCCAGAGAAAGAAGTCGTGACACGACCTTGCCTGTAAGCTAGCACAGTCCAGCCTGTAAGCTAGGACAGCCCAGCCCTGTAAGCTAGGACAGTCAGGCCTGTAAGCTAGGACAGTCCAGCCTGTAAGCTAGGACAGTCCAGCCTGTAAGCTAGGACAGCCCAGCCTGTAAGCTAGGACGGTCCAGGCTCATGTACGTATAATCTTAGGCAAAGTTAACTGCAGATCTAGTAAGCTAGCGATCTTTTCCTTCAACCCCTTGGCGCCCGAGAACTCTCCCCTGGACGAGTAATATCGTCTGGCGTTAATAGCTAAAGTAAAATTATAAAAGTCGACAGTGGAAGAGTTAAAAACCTTAAAAATTCCTTACAAAAGTTAAGTTCTGGCTGGTACAATACAATACAATACAATACAATACACGATGATGTACGAGGACATGACGTTGGGTGACTACAACTACTGCTTTAGCAGTATACTAGTGCTATTAAATAGAAGATACTGGAAAGCATTTTGGTGGTTGTAGTCGCCCAACGCTGTCAAACGTCATCGTGTAAATGGCCTATGGGACAATTAGACAACGAGGCCCAAGTGGACAACGATAACGAGTTGTTTTCAAGAAACAGTAGAGAGCCATCTTTTTCACAGCGCATGTAATTACATAGTCACCTCGAAATTCTTTGTTTCAAGTCGTATTTCCTTCATCAATACTGGATGAGGGACGTACATTTAATTCATAAAACATTCTTGAGGAACAATTAAACTAAACGTCCCTCATTACTATTAATAACCATCCGGCGATACTAACAGAAAAGTCTCTCTGGGGAACCCTGTCAAGATTGTTGCAAAGCTGAATTCATCTTTTATATTTAACCTTGTTTTACCCTACTAAAGTTGAGGGATAACAATTTGTCTTTGCGCGTGTGTCCATACTTTTGTTTATATCTTCGGTCAGTTCGGTGACCATGTAATTACAAAGCAAATGCATGGCATTTTGGGTTATTAGTGATTAAATGCCCCTCACGCCTCGGGAGGGTTTGTGGAAGTCCCCCGCGGACGTACGGCCCTCGTGACTTCCGCAACTAACCCTCGCTCGGCCTCTCTCCTCCGCAAAGGTCAGAGGCGAAAGCGTGCGGGCGAGAGAGAAGACGCGGGGTTCTCCGCGCGCTTTACGATTGCCCGCGCGCCTGCGACTAACCAGAATAATCAATAGAGCCTATGTGGCGCAGAGAACTCCCTCGGCTTTCGGGGACATTTACTAATAACCCTCAATTCCATGCATTTACTTATAACAACAGTTGTAGTACTTATATTTAATTTACAGTTTGGATCTTGGCAAGATAGCCTATCGAGTCATGGGAAATCTGGAAATTACAATTTCAGTTCATCGCTAACTACCCTGCACCTTGGAAATGCAAACGTGTAAGAAACAAAAGTGGCCCGTGGCTTACACCTGATATTAAGAGGGAAATGTGGGAAAGAGATCGACTTAAAAAGAGTAGCTATTATTAGTAACCAAATATCAGTGTGGGACAATTTTAAGAAGCTTAAGAACCAAATCAACCATGCACGAAATAAAAATGCTATTTTCACTCTTACTTCGCTGACAATTTTGCTAATATCAAAGGTACTTGGAAGGGGATCAACTCGTTGCTTTCTACTAAAACACAAGCAAATAACATAACAAAACTGGTGATAGGTCATACTGAGATCAGCGATCCTGTGGAGATTAGCAACGCTTTTAACAATTATTTTACGGAAATTGGGCCAAAACTTGCTGCTAAAATACCGAATTCAGGTGTTATAAGTTATGAACACATTCAACGCCCTGAGTCTATATACTTTTAAAGTAATGGAGGTTGGTACAAGTGAGATTTTACGTATCATAAACACAATTCCCGTTAGTAAAGCTTAAGCGGTCTTGATTAAATTCCGGCTTTTCTGTTAAGGGCGAGTATGCCAGTCACCCTGGAATCGCTGACTCATATAATTAATCTAGCTATCAGAAAGGGTCTTATTCCTACTGACTGGAAAAGAGCTAGAGTTATTCCTATATCATGATAAAGAATGCTCTAAATCTGATCCTGGTAATTATAGACCTATTTCTATTTTATCTGTGATTTCAAAGGTTTTTGAAAAAACTATTTTCAATCAAACGTATAAGTTTCTCAATGATAATAACTTAATTTCCGAATCTCAATCTGGGTTTAGACCCTTATATTCCACTTTAACAGCATTATTGGATGCTACTGATAGTTGGTATACAAACATTGGATAATAGAATGATCAACGTTGTTTTATTTGTTGATTTAAAAAAGGCGTTTGAGGCCATTAACGGTGATATTCTTTTAAAGAAACTGGCATGTTATGGATTTCAATCCCATACAGTTAATCTGTTTGGGAATCACCTAACTAAGCGAAGTCAAATTACTATTGTTAATAATATCAGCCCTTTGAGACTCGTGAAATAACATGCGGAGTTCCCCAGGGATCCATTTTGGGGCCGTTATTGTTTCTATTGTATATCAACGCCCTGCCTAACTGTAATCTGACGTATGCAAATCAGGATCATGAACAATTCTATCCGTCATAAATATCAAGATTTGTTTGAGTTAAACCGTTGACTTGAGGCAAACATGCCAGGGGCGCAACTAGAAAATTTTGAGGGCAGGCTTTGAACGCAAAAAAAGGGCAAAGTCGTTCAGTATTCTAAACAATTTGGGATACTAGATATCCTCGTTAAGTCGTTATGCTTCTTCGAGAACACTCAACAACCACAACCACAACAACAATCAGTGCCCTAGCAAGGTGTCAAAAAGGGGAGGCAGTAGTGGCAATTAGTGACCGCATTTGTAGGGGGGTCCAGGGGTCCTCCCCAGGAAATTTTTGAAACATGGCCAGAAATCGAGGACAACATGGCGGCAAAGCATGCGCACTGAATCCCTTTTTAATTAATTCAATATGGCGTCCTTCAATAGATTTACTTGCGGCTAGAGAAAGGAATCCAGTCCGGACTGTGATTGGTCAAGATTAGCTTCGGGTATGATCGGGGAAAAATAACATCGGAAGAAAATCGTATAGTATCGTAGTTCTTTTGGTATAATATTAATACGTTGGCGACTGTTGAGAACTAGAACTATTTATAAAATAGGTTGCGTCTTACGCACGCTCTGATTGGTCAGTTACCGTGTTTATATCAGGCTATGTAAACACGGTTGTGATGTCACGGCACATTTTTTAGCCTTATTTCATAAAAGAAATAGAAAATGGATGCCCTGTGTTTATATAACCTGATGCAAACACTCGAGTGAGTTGGGAGAATTCAAAAGTACTTATGTAAACCCTCGCCTACGGCTCGGGTTCACATAAACTTTCGAATTCTCCCAACTCACTCTCGTGTTTGCATCAGGCTATATAAACACGGGCGGCCATTTTCTATTTCTTAAATATAGTATGGAGTCATCAGTTACGGCCAGAGATCATAGTTTTCATGGGCGGTTTATCTAAAGCACCGATCTTTACAAACGGTATAAACATCACAGCAAAACACTTGTTGCTTTCATTTACCGCGAAAAATATACGACAGGGAAAGGCCCTGGAACCAAGTCCAAAGTCCAGCAAGGGTTACCTAAGAGTTCAAAATATTATAATACGTTATAATTTATATATTATAATGACAGGCTTTGTGAATTAAAAATAATAGTTATGAAATTTTAGGAAGAGAAAATGTCCTGAATCCTAACCCTAAATTATCGTTTAAACCTTTGCCTACTCCATCATGGGGACTTTGCAATAGCGACTTTAACGCGGTCACAGATCATTCTCATGGTTTGTGACTCCATACTATAGTCGTATTGCGTTATATTGAGTATTAAATATTAAAGACTCCATACCAGTGGTACTAGTTCATGCACAGTTCATGTTCTCGACAGTCTCGACAGAAATACGATACTACACGATTTTCTTCCGATGTTACTTTTTCCGATCATACCCGAAGCTAATCTTGACCAATCACAGTCCGGACTGGATTCCTTTCTCTAGCCGCAAGTAATAGATTTCTTAAGGAAATATAAAGAACAATCATTTTCGGTTATTTACTATTGTAAATTCCGACATGCGAACGTCCAAAACGTCACCAAATTGAACAATCGTTCAGCACTACAATTTCTATTAAGTTTGGAGCGTCCTAAATAGGTTCCCGAGCCCCTCACAAGCATACCTCTTATTCGCTGTTTAAAGTCTATTAATCTGCTATATCACTTATTTTGGAGCTCCAATTTTGGCTGCTTCTGTGTTGTTTGTCCACGATGCGAACGTCTGAATTTGCTCGGGATGAACGTTACTTTGTTTTCCGGAGTTGTTCGTTCCACTTTTTCGTTGTTTAATAGGTTCCCAAAGACCTTAAAATGTACGATTTATTGCAGCCGAGTCGTTGTAATTTAATCCATAAAGCGCCGAGATAAATACTGAACTCGGCGTGAAGAAGCAATGCATTCCTCGATAATTTCGGGTTCTTGTCCGCCATTTCTTATGGAGCTGTTGCTAGGTTGCCAGGGTCTTAACCGCTGTTATTATTATTAAGTGTGACTGTGGATTCAGAAATAATAACCGAAATTTATGCGGCAATTTTTGTGAGTATGAGGGTACAGGCCTGTCTAGACGATTAAACCTTTTGTAATTTGATATTTGGGTAAGAAATGGGTCAATAAGACATTTTAGCGAATAACTCTACTTTAATTTATTGCTATAGACTTCTGTTTATAGCCGAAATGATCGATATTTAGCGAGATATCCATCAGAATTTTCAAATTAATATTCCATCTAAATATGAGCCCACAGGCCACTGCCGCTGAGTGTCCTGGATTCCTAGCCATGTCTAGAACTTTGGAAACACCATTTGCAGCAATTTGAGCGAACTTTTTCATCTAATTCTACAGCGAGTATAGTTGAAATTTTATTGTAAAAACGAAGAAATTATCACACCAACATACCCTACAGGTTGCCAAAATCCAGCTCTATCTCTATGATTGGTTCATTTTCGCCATAAGATTCGAAAGCTGAGCCCACAAATTCAGAAAAGCGGTTGTTTTTACGAAAAACTTGGTGTAGCATATTACAAACTGGGTACGAGATTGAAGCCGAACTAGAAGCCCCTGAGTTTCGCCAGATTTGCGCAGAATTGTATTGCGTACTGCAACAGACGATTAATTATTTGTTTATCTAATATCTAACCTAGTATTAAAGGTCTCAAAAAAAGGGCAGGGGTTAATAAGGGCAGGGATTGCAACCCCCCGCCACCCCCCCCAACCCCCCCCCCCCCACTCCCCGAGGTTCTAGTCATAAAATTTATCCTCCAAAACCGAAAACTGAGGCTCTCAGGAAAAGTCTTTCGTACCGGGGGGTTGTTCATTGGAACAGTCTATCTGTACAAGAAGCAAATGCTCCTTCTTTAGCAACTTTTAAGATTTTAATAGAGTAATTTTTGTATTTATTTTATTTCCCCATTTAGTTTATACATGGCTATCTATGTCTATTGTATTTTGTAATTTTTAATGTTTGTAATTAATAGATCTGTATAGGGCACGAATAACTTTGTAAATATTTTTTATATACGGCTCCATGGAAGAGCACTTTTTGTGAATGGACTCCGTATTGAAATAAAGTTTCAACAACAACAACAGCCATATAAAGTTTACCTGAACTACTACCAGTTGTATGGTCTGCATTTGGACCTGTAACGCTGCTTGAGGTACTTCCACTATGTCTTGTCCAATCAAAGTTGTCTCCAGTAGATATGTTTCTCCATGCGCATAAACCACTTTCAAAGTTGCACGAAGCTGAAAAAAAAAAGTAATCTCTTCTCCAGCTGCTTACTTGAGTAGAAAATTTCTTTCTAACATTTTTGTCACCAAAGTTAAACACTTAATATCAGATCTAGTAAAAACACGAACTACAGTAGTCCAATCTTAGCTGACAACGACCAGATGCATAAATGGACGGTCAATCGCACACTTTCGTTGTTACATTTCTACACTTTGCTTGTAATTGGCTAATTACATGGTTTGGTACTTGTTGGATTCATCTAAGTCCAATGTCTCAAAATATTTAAGTAAATAATTAAATATTGAGCGAAATCAAATAGGTGTTTTATTATACCAAACAAATAATCGTGTAATTGCGCGACCTGTCCAATGGCTGCTGTAGTCCACTATGTATTTGTCTTACATCACAAAATATTGGACTGACACGTGACGCCAATGTAGACGTTTGATTGGACAAGTGTTTGGGTGGATATATTAATTAGCATTGTAAGGCCATTGATTTCATTGGTTCTTGATAAACAAAAGTAAATGAATATAGTGCTCAAGCAAGCAGGCATTTGAAGAGGGGAATGAACCATATAAAAACACCTGCATATATGAGGCTAAGAATTAGCCTGAGTATATACCAGGCAACTTTTATAAATTCAGTTAACATCAGAATTAAACATCAGATATATTCTAGACAAAGATAAGTAAATAACACAGAATTCTGTGTAGAGTGCCAGCAATAAAATAAAACTTCCTCAAAACTATATATTGTTTTTTATATAATTGTCCAAATTAAATTAGTTGATCATAAGTAGAGACTCAAGTCACTCACAAAATAAATGATAAAGTATATTGTTAACATATTTTAAATTAGATATGATTAGATGTGTATTCCATCCATCGCTATTATTATATCATTATTATGACCTCGACTGTTATGCAATCAAAAATATGAAATTCGACCTCGACTAACACCATTTAGTATAAATACACCGGTGATTATAGAAAATCACGCGCGCTGATTGGTCGAGCTACTTCGGATTAATTTTCGATAATCACCTACAGCGTTTATTCGAAATGGCCGCCAGCCAAGTGGTCAATACGACAGACGAGGAAATTAACAATTTTAAAGAAAATGTTGTTCCTAAAAGTACGAAAATGTGTATTTATACTAAAACAATTATTCGCTTCAGGCTCAGTGAATATCGGTGAATAATAACCTCGACTTCGTCTCGGTTATTATACACCGATATTCACCTCGTCTTCGGCGAATAATTGTTAAATATTTTTCTTATGTGCAAAACTAACCCAGTAGTTGTAAGGTTTAACAAACAGTTACCTGGCTTCGAATCCAAGGGATAGTTAGAACATCTTCTGTTCAATTGAACTGTGACGTCATCGATTGCTATATCTCCTTTATACGAAGGGCCTGCAACACCTTCAAATATTATCTAAAATTAGAAAAATTAAATGAAGTAAAATTAAACGAAGTAAAATTAGTGCCACAGTGGTAGCCTTTTACGTCGGCAACCCGGGGTCGATTCCTGCTCACTAGTTATCAGTTTAAAAAAGCCGCATATGCAAAGAGTGCTTCCAGATTGACTCTATCAAACATCGCAGATATTTTTTGTGTACTCTGGTTTCTTGGACAAATGAAGGATGATGGCTCTTACCTGCCCTTACTGAACCTCTAGGGAGACCAGTTAAGATATGATATAAATAAAGTTAGTTTAGCTTACTCCAGTTTCCTACTGTAGTAAAACTGGACAAAGAGCAATGGCCCTTACTGGACCTCCAAGTAGAACAGTTTAGTTATGACTAATAAGGTAATCCAGTATAAATAGAATTAGTTTATAGCGGTAAGACATGCAGGCAAGGAGAAAACCTCTGGTAGGAAACGGTAAGAACCTCACTTTCATGTAATTCAGTATACATCTCATAGGCTAATCTGATACAGGTTTAACCAATCATATCACCCTGTTTGAGGGTTACCCAATCAGAGATGGTGAACACGTTCTGTTCAGCTAGTATTCTATTGGGGCGGTTTGATCATGGCAATCATCGTACCGCTTCCTACCAGTTTTTTCTCCTCTCCTGTCTCACCGCTATAATTAACTACGGGAGAGAAAACCTCTGGGATCAGGGTAAAGTGGGGGGGGGGGGTGGCCTTTGTTAATATAGACTGGTCATGGCCTCAAGAAGAAGTTACCGAAAAAATGAATAATAAGTGAAAATGTAGAAGAAAAATGCTACATTGAAATTAGTTCAGCTCTGTAACTTATAGCTATACAACTTTTTATATTATTTTAATAGTTTATATTTGAACAAGATGTAAGTAGTGAAGAAGAATCTTTGTTTAGTTTTTCACAAGATTATATTTGACAGTGGCCACTAGTAAAAGCAGAGCATGAACTACGATTAATAATCTTAATTGAGCTATTCCACTAGCCTGCATCAGAGACGCTCGTGGGTGTAAAAATGTACGTGTACACAGGCTATGACGTAGGCTTTCATTTACCCCACCCCTCTGCAAAAATCATATTTTATTTTATCACAGAATGGTAAACCATTTACATTTTATTTACCCACTCAGTTACTTTTTGTTAAGGTTCCCTTTTTTAATAATTAGAGGTCTCTCTTAGTTATAGCATCAATTCCTTCAATTCAAACATTTTCAAATTATTCTGCACACGTTAATAAAGTTCAACGGTTCAACGGTATTTCTTTCTCAGTAAAACCATAGGCAGCCCAAGCACTATCACGTACTGTCTGTCGTATATATAATACAAAAGGTTGGCAAGTAAATTCAATAGTTCAACTCACCACTTGAATAAATGTCAATACTATTCGCAAATGTTAACGTAAATCAATAAAAAAACGACACTTCTATAAACACAAATAATCGTACTAACTTGTCACGAACGTTTGTTGCTTGAAACTGTTGTGAAACACCAGAAATTAGTGAAAACAAACGGGGTTTTGTCACAAAAATTGCCGTACCTATGCGTAGTGCAAAAATCCTGTTTGACGCCATCATTCGTGAGCAAATATAAGGCATGTCATTGGTCAATGGGCAAAACAAGAAAATTATCTCTGCGTGATAAATTTGACCAACTGGGGGGGGGGGGGGGGGTATCGCAATAGTGCAGTTAAAAAGATTCGTGTAATAAATACAAACTTTTTGTACGTAAACGTTTATATAACCGTGTATAGAAATGGAGCGGCAAGAACGGAAAGGATTCTGTCCCAATGTTCGTTGTCTTATATTGTAAGTGGCTAAAAATTCTCAATCTTTTTTGCTTAAAATAGAAGGAAGCCAGTTAGTGGCTTACTGGCTTTGACAGACATTTGGCGGAGGTCATTATTATTTATATGCAAGACGACTCATTGTTGTTCGCCGGTATTAAACTATTAGTGGACATTGAAGATCTCTGACTACCTCTTAGGATATATTGGTTGCCGAATATATACTGTTCTATTTCATCTATTATAAAAGACTTCAGCTAGACTGATTTCGAAAAAAAAGCAATAAAACGATCAACTGCATGTGTATAGGACATGCAAGCTAGAGTCAATGTTGGTTTTTGTGCTTTCTATATATCAAACTAGTGCCGTGGTCCGTGGATTAGTGGATGTGCAATTACAGTTAAGCTTTAATACGTCGTTCCAACCAAGATATCTTGCGTTTTTGTCATTTCATCGAGGACATGAGCAGGTAACTGAATTGCTTTTTCACCTCTTTCCTCTGTGCAATCGTATGTTTTGTGTTTTACCGTTTTTTTTGGTTTGCGGCATATTTCATACGTTTTTTGGGACTCGTGTATATAAATGATATGGAAATAATGGAAGTGGATAAAACTGGGCGAAAACTCAGGCATTTATATTTAATATATAAATTGTCTTTGACACGTTTTGTGTCCTTGTATTAAAAGTGAAAGTGTATTGTTTAGAAAAGTATGTCCGTGGTGTAGATAAACATTTGATTTATTCAGAATATTTGCTGATTTCTAAGCTTAAATGTGGAAAATTTGAAACGAAAAATCGCTATATTTTATACTTTTATCAGTGTCTTTTGAGAAGCAATTGCTCGACGACAACAAATCAGAGGTTTTTCTGTACGAACTAATTTGCTGCAGGCCTGCATGTCTATCAAAAGTTGGAGTGATGAGAGTTGTTTTAACATATCAAATATAGCGCAAGGTAAATGCAGCTTAAAGTAAGATCTGTTTCGACGTGCCTTATTTTTATATGCCATATATGCATGTCATATTTATTGAACTTTGGGTTTGAATGTTTATTTAATACCGGCGAACAACAATGAGTCGTCTTGCATAAATAATAATGAACTCCGCCAAATGTCTGTCAGAGCCAGTAAGACACTAACTGGCTTCCTTCTATTTTAAGCAAAAAAGATTGAGAATTTTAGCCACTTACCATATAAGACAACGAACATTGGGACAGAATCCTTTCCGTTCTAGCCGCTCCATTTCTATACACGGTTATATAAACTTTTATGTATAAAAAGTTTGTATTTACTACACGAATCTTTTTAGCTGCACTGTTGCGATAACCCCCCCCCCCCCCCTGTTGGTCAAATTTATCACGCAGAGATAATTTTCTTGTTTTGCCGTTTGACCAATGACATGCCTTATATTTGCACACGAATGATGGCGTCAAACAGGATTTTTGCACTACGCATAGGATAGGTACGGCAATTTTTTGGACAAAACCCCGTTTGTTTTCACTAACTTCTGGTGTTTCACAACAGTTTTAAGCAACAAACGTTCGTGACAAGTTAGTACGATTATTTGTGTTTATAGAAGTGGGGTTTTTTTATTGATTTACGTTAACATTTGCGAATAGTATTGACATTTATTCAAGTGGTGAGTTGAACTAGTGAATTTACTTGCCAACTGTCTGTCGTATTATATAATATATATATTATATAATACGACAGACAGTACGTGATAGTGCTTGGGCTGCTATGGTAAAACATAGCTAAAACAAACAATAATCACAGAGGCTATAATATAAGGGTGACTAACTTGTTTAATATAATTTTAGTGTTGAACCTCGAAGAGAAATTAATCAGAACAGAAAAAACTTAGTTAAATTCCTAGGTAGAACTATAATGCAAAGTTTCACTTCAAAGTTTGGAACTATTAAAATCTATATTATTTGACAAGATTTTTGCTGTTTTTACTGAGTTACCAAAACGGTTTTGAAGTTAAAAACAAATTTGCTACCGTTAAATTTTTCTTGGGCTCTGCTTTTATATTTGTCACGGCAAACACTGCTGCCATTCTGTTTGTCTTTTCCCTAAGGCGTTTGTTTTATCCTGGTGTTTTCGTTCGGTTTCTTCGTTTTTGTTGACAAAAAAAAAGGCAATCAGTTCTCTTCAAGATGCGAAAGGTTGCTTGTTTTAATTTTCTCTTCATTGCTTTTTCTTGAGTAAAGTAAAATATACCAGTGTTCTGTGCCAGCTAGTGTACGAGTTTTTGCCGGCTTTGAACAGATACAGGAAAAAACATCGTTTTGATTTTTCCAGTCACATTTGTCGGCATCTTTTCCGGTCTTTATCGCAAATTATTTTTGCTTCAGTTTCAATGGTTTATAGTCGTGTTGCTTCATCCGGCTGCAACATCTTTTCTTAGCTTTATTTCTTCGGTCTTTTTCGATAGTATTTATTGTGTACATTTTAAACGTTGAAACGATTTCGCAATCCAACCGAACTTATATGTCTGTTATGATTTGCTTACGTCAATTTTAATAATCTAAATAATTTAAGAGGCTAGTTACCAATACCCTGCCGGAAAGTGTGCGCGATTTGATGTTTATATATATATTTAAGAAATAGAAAACATTTTCCGTATTTCTATAGAAACACGAGTGGAAGTTTGGGAGAACGAAGAATTTCTTCCAAACTTCCATAAGTGTTTCTATAACTCTATAGGAACACGGGAAAAATGTTTTCTATATCCTTTATAAAATAACTCGTCAAAATAGATTAAACGTTAAAATTAATCCAAATAAAAGGCGTAAATTCTCGTTACCCTCCATGGATGGCGTATTGGATTGCGTTTGATGGCGTATAATAGTGTTTCTGTAAAACAACTCCCAACATCCATAAATAAGCGCATTTCACTCCTTTCATCAAACTACACAACATTCCAGGAGTCTGTACCCACATACCAAAACGCATTACACCACAGCAATTTTAACCAACAATTAGTATACACGCAAGCCAATGAGGAAACAAGCCAACCACGTAGGAAGCGACATAGAAACATCATTTGGTTTAACCCACCATACAGCAAGAACGTTAGAACACACATAGGACGATGTTTCTTAAACTTAATTGACAAACATTTCCCACCACACAACAAGCTACACAAGATTTTCAACAGAAACACAGTAAAAGTTAGTTACAGCTGCATGAACAACATTAAATCCACAATCACGAAACACAACACACACATTCTTAGGAAAAATGAAGGAAAAAACAATAGCACAAGTGGTTGTAACTGCAGAAATAAAGATCAATGCCCACTCGGTGGGCAATGTTTGACAAACAACATCATATATAAAGCAACTATTTCGACAAACAACACTAATGACACTAAGCATTACATAGGCATGACAGCAAACAGTTTTAAGGAGCGATACAGAAACCACACCAAATCCTTTCAACACAAAAAATATTCAAACGAAACCAAACACATATGGAATTTGAAAAACAAAAAACAAAATTTTAACATTAATTGGGTCAATTTTAAAACGGTCAGCAGCATACTCAGGGGGGTCTGACCGATGTAATTTATGTTTGGAAGAAAAACTTTGCATTATGAAATCCGAAAAACCCACTTTACTTAACAAAAAATCAGAAATCCTTTCAACATGTCGGCACAAAAACAAGTTTAAGATAAAGAACGTAGGTGTAGGCAAGAACAAAGGTAGGAATGTAGGTAGCGCACCATCGACCCAAACACGGCCATCAACCCACACACCCAGAAGCGTGCCATCAACCCACACACCCATTAGCAATGACGTAAGCAACTCAACCTATTTAAGACAGCGCCGAATCGAAAATCTTCAGCCGCCTGAAGATCGCCCAGCGTCAAACTGACAGTAGGGACCATCAACATTTGAGGTAAGCCCACTTATAGTATATATATATATATTCTTTCATGTAGGTTGTTGACACTGTCTTCTGAGAGAGCTCAATACTGAAGTAGAGCATAAACATGTATAGATTATAACATGATCGTAAAATAGTAAACTCAAAAATGAACTAAAAAGTTTTATTTACTCGAGTTTTACGCACTAGGCGATCATCAGACTAAAAGGTGATTAAAATCTAAGGAGGTTTTATATTACAGGCGTAAAATTTATTCTCATGACGGCACTTAGCTAAGAATTCGGACTTTTATTTAAAATAGAAGACTTATCTGAATTTAAAATGCAATTTTTTTCTGCTAAGCACAAGTTGCAGTCATTAATTAAGCTAAGCACAATACGCCATCATTCTAATTAAAATTTGTACAGAAACACCATTATACGCCATCCACGTCATCAAACGCCATCCAATTCGCCATCCATGGACAGTAATGAGAATTTACCCTTTTTATTTGCATTAATATTTTAACGTTTAATTTATTTTTGACGGATTATTTTATAAAGGGATTATAAAATAACAGGCTAGCTGTCCTATACACACGCTCTGATCTGTGTTCCTGTCGAGTTATAGAAATACTTGTGGAAGTTTGGAAGAACTCGTATTGAAAAACGGAAAATGTTTTCTATTTCTTAAATACAAACATTTTCAAAGAATATTCTTCTCACTTTTGCGGGTAATTTGCGTGTAAGTGGACTTCACGCGTGTCGAGATTACACCCTTTCCGGGTTCCGGGCCTTCGGTCTTCCACCCGGGCTCGGGGATTAAAATCTCGTAGTAAGAAGAGATAGCAAGTGAGAATATATAATAGAGTGCTCCCAATAAACTGACCGGGCTTAAAAAATAATGCTTACTTCAAAATCCACTTCCAAAGTAACTGGAACTGATGCGAATTTCCATGAATTTCCTTTTTCTCCAAATAATGACCAAACATTAACTATATTCACTGAACCAATCCCTCTTAAATAAACATTAAGGGAACCAATACTGCTTCCATACATGTGATAGTAGAAACTTAAACAATTGGTTTGCTTTCTGGAAATTGTAGGAGAAACAAGCCAGGCTTTGTCGCCTCTTTGTTCTTGGCGTGACTTCAATGTACATGTAATAACCTAAAAAATAATTATTTACTTTTTTAATTTTATCATCACAAGAATATTTGTTTTGTTTATGTACATGCATACAGGTTGAATAAACTTTAGGGCCGATCACATGAGCCGAGTTGGCGGTTATAACCAGGCTGACTCGTCTGATTAAGATCGTACTGTGGAATTTATTCAAATCTCTTTTTGCAGCCAGAGAAAGAGGTCGTGACACGACCTTGCCTGTAAGCTAGGACAGCCCAGCCTGTAAGCTAGCACAGTCCAGCCTGTAAGCTAGGACAGTCCAGCCTGTAAGCTAGGACAGCCCAGCCCTGTAAGCTAGGACAGTCCAGCCTGTAAGCTAGGACAGTCCAGCCTGTAACCTAGGACAGTCCAGCCTGTAAGCTAGGACGGTCCAGGCTCATGTACGTATAATCTTAGGCAAAGTTAACTGCAGATCTAGTAAGCTAGCTATCTTTTCCTTCAACCCCTTGGCGCCCGAGAACTCTCCCCTGGACGAGTAATATCGTCTGGCGTTAATATAGCTAGAGTAAAATAATAAAAGTCGACAGTGGAAGAGTTAAAAACCTTAAAAATTCCTTACAAAAGTTAAGTTCTGGCTGGTACAATACACGATGATGTACGAGGACATGACGTTGGGTGACTACAACTACTGCTTTAGCAGTATACTAGTGCTATTAAATAGAAGATACTGGAAAGCATTTTGGTGGTTGTAGTCGCCCAACGCTGTCAAACGTCATCGTGTAAATGGCCTATGTGACAATTAGACAACGAGGCCCAAGTGCATGGACAACGATAACGAGTTGTTTTCAAGAAACAGTAGAGAGCCATCTTTTTGACAGCGCATGTAATTACATAGTCACCTCGAAATTCTTTGTTTCAAGTCGTATTTCCTTCATCAATACTGGATGAGGGACGTACATTTAATTCATAAAACATTCTTGAGGAACAATTAAACTAAACGTCCCTCATTACTATTAATAACCATCCGGCGATACTAACAGAAAAGTCTCTCTGGGCAACCCTGTCAAGATTGTTGCAAAGCTGAATTCATCTTTTATATTTAACCTTGTTTTACCCTCCTAAAGTTGAGGGATAACAATTTGTCTTTGCGCGTGTGTCCATACTTTTGTTTATATCTTCGGTCAGTTCGGTGACCATGTAATTACAAAGCAAATGCATGGCATTTTGGGTTATTAGTGATTAAATGCCCCTCAAGCCTCGGGAGGGTTTGTGGAAGTCCCCCGCGGACGTACGGCCCTCGTGACTTCCGCAACTAACCCTCCCTCGGCCTCTCTCCTCCGCAGAGGTTCAGAGGCGAAAGCGTGCGGGCGAGAGAGAAGACGCGGGGTTCTCCGCGCGCTTTACGATTGCCCGCGCGCCTGCGACTAACCAGAATAATCAATAGAGCCTCTGTGGCGCAGAGAGCTCCCTCGGCTTTCGGGGGCATTTACTAATAACCCTCAATTCCATGCATTTACTTATAACAACAGTTGTAGTACTTATATATAATTTACAGTTTGGATCTTGGCAAGATAGCCTATCGAGTCATGGGAAATCTGGAAATTACAATTTCAGTTCATCGCTAACTACCCTGCACCTTGGAAATGCAAACGTGTAAGAAACAAAAGTGGCCCGTGGCTTACACCTGATATTAAGAGGAAAATGTGGGAAAGAGATCGACTTAAAAAGAGTAGCTATTATTAGTAACCAAATATCAGTGTGGGACAATTTTAAGAAGCTTAAGAACCAAATCAACCATGCATGAAATAAAAATGCTATTTTCACTCTTAGCTACTTCGCTGACAATTTTGCTAATATCAAAGGTACTTCGAAGGGGATCAACTCGTTGCTTTCTACTAAAACACAAGCAAATAACATAACAAAACTGGTGATAGGTGATACTGAGATCAGCGATCCTGTGGAGATTAGCAACGCTTTTAACAATTATTTTACGGAAATTGGGCCAAAACTTGCTGCTAAAATACCGAATTCAGGTGTTATAAGTTATGAACACATTCAACGCCCTGAGTCTATATACTTTTAAAGTAATGGAGGTTGGTACAAGTGAGATTTTACGTATCATAAACACAATTCCCGTTAGTAAAGCTTAAGCGGTCTTGATTAAATTCTGGCTTTTCTGTTAAGGGCGAGTATGCCAGTCACCCTGGAATCGCTGACTCATATAATTAATCTAGCTATCAGAAAGAGTCTTATTCCTACTGACTGGAAAAGAGCTAGAGTTATTCCTATATCATGATAAAGAATGCTCTAAATCTGATCCTGGTAATTATAGACCTATTTCTATTTTATCTGTGATTTCAAAGGTTTTTGAAAAAACTATTTTCAATCAAACGTATAAGTTTCTCAATGATAATAACTTAATTTCCGAATCTCAATCTGGGTTTAGACCCTTACATTCCACTTTAACAGCGTTATTGGATGCTACTAATAGTTGGTATACAAACAATGGATAATAGAATGATCAACGTTGTTTTATTTGTTGATTTAAAAAAGGCGTTTGACGCCATTAACGGTGATATTCTTTTAAAGAAACTGGCATGTTATGGATTTCAATCCCATATAGTTAATCTGTTTGGGAATCACCTAACTAAGCGAAGTCAAATTACTATTGTTAATAATATCAGCCCTTTGAGACTCGTGAAATAACATGCGGAGTTCCCCAGGGATCCATTTTGGGGCCGTTATTGTTTCTATTGTATATCAACGCCCTGCCTAACTGTAATCTGACGTATGCAAATCAGGATCATGAACAATTATATCCGTCATAAATCAAGATTTGTTGGAGTTAAACCGTTGACTTGAGGCAAACATGCCAGGGGCGCAACTAGAAAATTTCGAGGGCAGGGTTTGAACGCAAAAAAAGGGCAAAGTCGTTCAGTATTCTAAACAATTTGGGATACTAGATATCCTCGTTAAGTCGTTATGCTTCTTCGAGAACACTCAACAACCACAACAACAATCAGTGCCGTAGCAAGGTGTCAAAAAGGGGAGGCAGTAGTGGCAATTAGTGACCGCATTTGTAGGGGGGTCGAGGGTCCTCCCCGGGAAATTTTTGAAATCTAGAACTTCGGAAACACCATTTGCAGCAATTTGAGCAAACTTTTTCATCTAATTCTACAGCGAGTATAGTTGAAATTTTATTGTAAAAACGAAGAAATTATCACACCAACATACCCTACAGGTTGCCAAAATCCAGCTCTATCTCTATGATTGGTTCATTTTCGGCATAAGATTGGAAAGCTGAGCCCACAAATTCAGAAAAGCGGTTGTTTCTACGAAAAACTTGGTGTAGCATATTACAAACTGGGTACGAGATTGAAGCCGAACTAGAAGCCTCTGAGTTTCGCCAGATTTGCGGAGAATTGTATTGCGTACTACAACAGACGATTAATTATTTGTTTATCTAATATCTAACCTAGTATTAAAGGTCTCAAAAAAAGGGCAGGGGTTAATAAGGGCAGGGATTGCAACCCCCCCCCCCCAACCGCCACCCCCACTCCCCGAGGTTCTAGTCATAAAATTTATCCTCCAAAACCGAAAACTGAGGCTCTCAGGAAAAGTCTTTCGTACCGGGGGGTTGTTCATTGGAACAGTCTATCTGTACAAGAAGCAAATGCTCCTTCTTTAGCAACTTTTAAGACTTTAATAGAGTAATTTTTGTATTTATTTTATTTCCCCATTTAGTTTATACATGGCTATCTATGTCTATTGTATTTTGTAATTTTTAATGTTTGTAATTAATAGATCTGTATAGGGCATGATTAACTTTGTAAATATTTTTTATATACGGCTCCATGGAAGAGCACTTTTTGTGAATGGACTCCGTATTGAAATAAAGTTTCAACAACAACAACAGCCATATAAAGTTTACCTGAACTACTACCAGTTGTATGGTCTGCATTTGGACCTGTAACGCTGCTTGAGGTACTTCCACTAAGTCTTGTCCAATCAAAGTTGTCTCCAGTAGATATGTTTCTCCATGCGCATAAACCACTTTCAAAGTCGCACGAAGCTGAAAAAAAACAAGTAATCTCTTCTCCAGCTGCTTACTTGAGTAGAAAATTTCTTTCTAACATTTTTGTCACCAAAGTTAAACACTTAATATCAGATCTAGTAAAAACACGAACTACAGTAGTCCAATCTTAGCTGACAACGACCAGATGCATAAATGGACGGTCAATCGCACACTTTCGTTGTTACATTTCTACACTTTGCTTGTAATTGGCTAATTACATGGTTTGGTACTTGTTGGATTCATCTAAGTCCAATGTCGCAAAATATTTAAGTAAATAATTAAATATTGAGCGAAATCAAATAGGTGTTTTATTATACCAAACAAATAATCGTGTGATTGCGCGACCTGTCCAATGGCTGCTGTAGTCCACTATGTATTTGTCTTACATCACAAAATATTTGATTGATACGTTTGATTGGACAAGTGTTTGGGTGGATATATTAATTAGCATTGTAAGGCCATTGATTTCATTGGTTCTTGATAAACAAAACTAAATGAATATAGCGCTCAAGCAAGCAGCCATTTGAAGAGGGGAATGAACCATATAAAAACACCTACATATATGAGGCTAAGAATTAGCCTGAGTATATACCAGGCAACTTTTATAAATTCAGTTAACATCAGAATTAAACATCAGATATATTCTAGACAAAGATAAGTAAATAACACAGAATTATGTGTAGAGTGGCAGCAATAAAATAAAACTTCCTCAAAACTATATATTGTTTTTTATATAATTGTCCAAATTAAATTAGTTGATCATATGTAGAGACTCAAGTCACTCACAAAATAAATGATAAAGTATATTGGTAACATATTTTAAATTATATATGATTAGATGTGTATTCCATCCATCGCTATTATTATATCATTATTATGACCTCGACTGTTATGCAATCAAAAATATGAAATTCGACCTCGACTAATTAACAATTAGTCACCGAAGTCGAGGTGACTATCGGTGAATATTTACCGAGCCGCGAAGCGGCGAGGTAAATACACCGATAGTCACCGAGACTGAGGTGACTAATTGTTTTAGTATAATTTCAGAGGTTGATAAAAAACAAATAACGTTGAAACAAAAACTTTTAAACAACTGCTTTCATTTTAACAGTGGTGATTATGTTTATTCACAGACGATGTTAGCATGCCAGTCTTTGTCAGTAAATAATTTCAAAAAAAGAGTAAACAACATCCTACTTTGGAATTGAACTTGTACATACATTCAAATATATGCTAAAAAGACTTTTATTCTGGTGTTTTGGATCCTGTGTTACGGCTTTTTTGCACTTAATTCATATTCAATATGTTCTTCACTCATGTCGAATTTTTCGAAAACATCGCTACGACCAAAATCTAGCCAAAACATACAAAAAATACAAAGAAATATAGAAAATATACTTCCTTACCTTTATAAAGTTTTGTTTTTACGATATTTGATATGTACAACATCTCAGTGATAAATGTTTTCAGTATTATGCTCTTTAGTTTGTCTCAAAAACTACAGACCCCATTTTGAAAAAAAAATCAACACTTCAATGAATCGACAAATTCTAAAATCTTATACTTCAAAATGACAACTCCGAGGGGGAGACTGAAACGAGTAAAGTCAGTGAAGTGTTGAATAAGTACCAGTCTCTTTTCCAAAAGTACTTTTGAAGAACAATTTCTTGTGATGTAATAGTCACCGCGCTAGGCGGTGACTATCACCTCAGATTCACCGCTGAGCGGACCAATCAGAAAGCTGGAAAGCCTCTTTTCCACTATGAAATTATACTAACACCATTTAGTATAAATACACCGGTGATTATAGAAAATCACGCGCGCTGATTGGTCGAGCTACTTCGGATTAATTTTCGATAACCTACAGCGTTTATTCGAAATGGCCGCCAGCCAAGTTGTCAATGCGACAGACGAGGAAATTAACAATTTTAAAGAAAATGTTGTTCCTAAAAGTACGAAAATGTGTATTTATACTAAAACAATTATTCGCTTCAGGCTCAGTGAATATCGGTGAATAATAACCTCGACTTCGTCTCGGTTATTATACACCGATATTCACCTCGTCTTCGGCGAATAATTGTTAAATATTTTTCTTATGTGCAAAACTAACCCAGTAGTTGTAAGGTTTAACAAACAGTTACCTGGCTTCGAATCCAAGGGATAGTTAGAACATCTTCTGTTCAATTGAACTGTGACGTCATCAATTGCTATATCTCCTTGATACGAAGGGCCTGCAACACCTTCAAATATTATCTAAAATTAAAAAAATTAAATGAAGTAAAATTAAACGAAGTAAAATTAGTGGCACAGTGGTAGCCGTTTACGTCGGCAACCCGGGGTCGATTCCTGCTCACTAAAATCAGTTTAAAAAAGCCGCATATGCAAAGAGTGCTTCCAGATTGACTCTATCAAACATCGCAGATATTTTTTGTGTACTCTGGTTTCTTGGACAAATGAAGGATGATGGCTCTTACCTGCCCTTACTGAACCTCTAGGGAGACCAGTTTAGATATGATATAAATAAAGTTAGTTTAGCTTACTCCAGTTTCCTACTGTAGTAAAACTGGTCAAAGAGCAATGGCCCTTACTGGACCTCCAGGTAGAACAGTTTAGTTATGACTAATAAGGTAATCCAGTATAAATAGAATTATTTTATAGCGGTAAGACATGCAGGCAAGCTAGAGAAAACCCCTGGTAGGAAACGGTAAGAACCTCACTTTCATGTAATTCAGTATAAATCTCATAGGCTAATCTGATACAGGTTTAACCAATCATATCACCCTTTTTGAGGGTTACCCAATCAGAGATGGTGAACACGTTCTGTTCAGCTAGTATTCTATTGGAGCGGTTTGCTCACGGCAATCATCGTACCGCTTCCTACCAGTTTTTTCTCCTCTCCTGTCTCACCGCTATAATTAACTACGGGAGAGAAAACCTCTGGGATCAGGGTAAAGTGGGGGGGGGGGGGGGGGGGGGTGGCCTTTGTTAATATAGACTGGTCATGGCCTCAAGAAGAAGTTACCGAAAAAATGAATAATAAGTGAAAATGTAGAAGAAAAATGCTACATTGAAATTAGTTCAGCTCTGTAACTTATAGCTATACAACTTTTTATATTATTTTAATAGTTTATATTTGAACAAGATGTAAGTAGTGAAGAAGAATCTTTGTTTAGTTTTTCACAAGATTATATTTGACAGTGGCCACTAGTAAAAGCAGAGCATGAACTACGATTAATAATCTTAATTGAGCTATTCCCCTAGCCTGCATCAGAGACGCTCGTGGGTGTAAAAATGTACGTGTACACAGGCTATGACGTAGGCTTTCATTTACCCCACCCCTCTGCAAAAATCATATTTTATTTTATCACAGAATGGTAAACCATTTACATTTTATTTACCCACCCAGTTACTTTTTGTTAAGGTTCCCTTTTTTAATAATTAGAGGTCTCTCTTAGTTATAGCATACATTATAGCAAATTATTCTGCACACGTTAATAAAGTTCAACGGTTCAACGGTATTTCTTTCTCAGTAAAACCATAGGCAGCCCAAGCACTATCACGTACTGTCTGTCGTATTATATTATATAATATACTTAAAGGTTGGCAAGTAAATTCAATAGTTCAACTCACCACTTGAATAAATGTCAATACTATTCGCAAATGTTAACGTAAATCAATAAAAAAACGACACTTCTATAAACACAAATAATCGTACTAACTTGTCACGAACGTTTGTTGCTTGAAACTGTTGTGAAACACCAGAAATTAGTGAAAACAAACGGGGTTTTGTTAAAAAAATTGCCGTACCTATGCGTAGTGCAAAAATCCTGTTTGACGCCATCATTCGTGAGCAAATATAAGGCATGTCATTGGTCAATGGGCAAAACAAGAAAATTATCTCTGCATGATAAATTTGACCAACAGGGGGGGGGGGGTATCGCAACAGTGCAGTTAAAATAATATATACTGTTCTATTTCATCTATTATAAAAGACTTCAGCTAAAGTGATTTCGAAAAAAAAGCAATAAAACGATCAACTGCATGTGTATAGGACATGCAAGCTAGAGTCAATGTTGGTTTTTGTGCTTTCTATATATCAAACTAGTGCCGTGGTCCGTGGATTAGTGGATGTGCAATTACAGTTAAGCTTTAATACGTCGTTCCAACCAAGATATCTTGCGTTTTTGTCATTTCATCGAGGACATGAGCAGGTAACTGAATTGCTTTTTCACCACTTTCCTCTGTGCAATCTTATGTTTTGTGTTTTACCGGTTTTTTTGGTTTGCGACATATTTCATACGTTTTTTGGGACCCGTGTATATAAATGATATGGAAATAATGGAAGTGGATAAAACTGGGCGAAAACTCAGGCATTTATATTTAATATATAAAGTGTCTTTGACACGTTTTGTGTCCTTGTATTAAAAGTGAAAGTGTATTGTTTTTAATAGAAAAGTATGTCCGTGGTGTAGATAAACATTTGATTTATTCAGAATATTTGCTGATTTCTAAGCTTAAATGTGGAAAATTTGAAACGAAAAATCGCTATATTTTATACTTTTATCAGTGTCTTTTGAGAAGCAATTGCTCGACGACAACAAATCAGAGGTTTTTCTGTACGAACTAATTTGCTGCAGGCCTGCATGTCTATCAAAAGTTGGAGTGATGAGAGTTGTTTTAACATATCAAATATAGCGCAAGGTAAATGCAGCTTAAGGTAAGATCTGTTTCGACGTGCCTTATTTTTATATGCCATATATGCATGTCATATTTATTGAACTTTGGGTTTGAATGTTTATTTAATACCGGCGAACAACAATGAGTCGTCTTGCATAAATAATAATGAACTCCGCCAAATGTCTGTCAGAGCCAGTAAGACACTAACTGGCTTCCTTCTATTTTAAGCAAAAAAGATTGAGAATTTTAGCCACTTACCATATAAGGGACGGACCATTAGATTTTTGAGGGGGGGGTTGGCCAATTTTTTGGTGCAGGAATATTTTTTTTTCACTCGAGGTTGTGCAGGATATTTTTTTTCGACATCATTTGCTTGCAGGATATTTTTTTGTGAGCCTATGTTTGTTAATGTCCAACACATACAATACGTTTATAGCAATACTAGAAAGGATACAAATACAACCACAAAGCAATTACGCAATGGGCCATATCAGTCATTAACCAATGGATACTGAGATTTTAATAATTTATGACAAACATTTTTTATGTTAATGATGCAATTTGTGACAGTAAAAGAAGGGTACACCCCCCTGAAAAATATGCACCCCCCCCCTATCAGATGAGTCTGAATCCACCCCTGACTATATATGATATGAGATGACACTTAAATACTATTTTAATGCCTTGTGTGGGAGATTTTTCACCAAATTGGTGAAAAGGGCCACACAGAGCTTTAAAATATTAAGTATCATTGAATATATCTATGTTTTCACAAATGATGTTTTGCTATACAAATGTCGAGTTTATCATAAAAACAAGAAAGTATTTGAATATATAGACAATCATAAATTATCCGCTAAAAAGACTCAGGGGCGCAACTAGAAAATTTCGAGGGCACGGGTTGAACGCAAAAAAAGGGCAAAGTTATTCAGTATTCTAAACAATTTGGGAGTAGAAGTCAAGCAGCGATTCTAGGGGGGTGAGGGGGCATGCCCCCCCGGAAAATTTTTGAATTTTGGGTCTCTGAAACAGCATTTCCTGCATTCTGAGGACGCTTTTCTCGTATTTTCGGTTGTGGAAATTTTTATTTTGGTCTCGCATTATTTAAAATTTATCATAATTATATTCAGCCTAGCTGCCGCCCGGGCCCACTGCTAGAAGCCTCTGAGTCTCGCCAGAATTGTATCGCGTACAACAACAGACGATTAATTATCTGTTTATCTAATGTCTAACCTAGTATTAGAGGTCTCACAAAAAGGGCAGGGGTTAAAAAGGGCAGGGGTTGCAACCCCCCCCCCCCCTAGTTGCGCGCCTGAGACTAATAATATTTGTGTTTTTACAATGCAAAATAATATCTTTGTATTTAGTGAGCAGCTGCTCTACATTGTTAAAATGGAAGTAAACTGCAGAATGTGTTTGTTGCTGCTTAAAAATTGTTCCACTTGTTTTGTAGGACAAGTACTTGTTTTCTAACACTATTTAATAGCAGTGACCTGACAAGTCTGTGTTTAATATTAACAACAAGATGGATTCATAGCTTGTGATTTATTTTGTGTTGTGGCAATCTGCTCAGGACGCTATATAAATATTTTTCTATTTTTAGAAAACATGGTACTTTGCAGGATATTTTTTTCTGGGGGTTTTGTTGTGCACGATATTTTTTTCCCAGGATAAGGCTGTGCTCGAATTTTTTTTGGGTAATTGCCCAACCCCCCCCCCCCCCCCTCAAAAATCTAATGGTCCGTCCCTAAGACAACGAACATTGGGACAGAATCCTTTCCGTTCTTGCCGCTCCATTTCTATACACGGTTATATAAACTTTTATGTATAAAAAGTTTGTATTTACTACACGAATCTTTTTAACTGCACTGTTGCGATAAACCCCCCCCCCCCCCCTGTTGGTCAAATTTATCACGCAGAGATAATTTTCTTGTTTTGCCGTTTGACCAATGACATGCCTTATATTTGCACACGAATGATGGCGTCAAACAGGATTTTTGCACTACGCATAGGATAGGTACGGCAATTTTTTGGACAAAATTTTTTGGAAAACAAAGTTTGTTTTCACTAACTTCTGGTGTTTCACAACAGTTTTAAGCAACAAACGTTCGTGACAAGTTAGTACGATTATTTGTGTTTATAGAAGTGGGTTTTTTTTATTGATTTACGTTAACATTTGCGAATAGTATTGACATTTATTCAAGTGGTGAGTTGAACTAGTGAATTTACTTGCCAACCTTTAAGTATATTATATAATACGACAGACAGTACGTGATAGTGCTTGGGCTGCTATGGTGAAACATAGCTAAAACAAACAATAATCACAGAGGCTATAATATAAGGGTGACTAACTTGTTTAATATAATTTTAGTGTTGAACCTCGAAGAGAAATTAATCAGAACAGAAAAAACTTAGTTAAATTCCTAGGTAGAACTATAATGCAAAGTTTCACTTCAAAGTTTGGAACTATTAAAATCTATATTATTTGACAAGATTTTTGCTGTTTTTACTGAGTTACCAAAACGGTTTTGAAGTTAAAAACAAATTTGCTACCGTTAAATTTTTCTTGGGCTCTGCTTTTATATTTGTCACGGCAAACACTGCCATTCTGTTTGTCTTTTCCCTAAGGCGTTTGTTTTATCCTGGTGTTCTCGTTCGGTTTCTTCGTTTTTGTTGACAAAAAAAAAGGCAATCAGTTCTCTTCAAGATGCGAAAGGTTGCTTGTTTTAATTTTCTCTTCATTGCTTTTTCTTGAGTAAAGTAAAATATACCAGTGTTCTGTGCCAGCTAGTGTACGAGTTTTTGCCGGCTTTGAACAGATACAGGAAAAAACACCGTTTTGATTTTTCCAGTCACATTTGTCGGCATCTTTTCCGGTCTTTATCGCAAATTATTTTTGCTTCAGTTTCAATGGTTTATAGTCGTGTTGCTTCATCCCGCTGCAACATCTTTTCTTAGCTTTATTTCTTCGGTCTTTTTCGATAGTATTTATTGTGTACATTTTTAACGTTGAAACGATTTCGCAATCCAACCGAACTTATATGTCTGTTATGATTTGCTTACGTCAATTTTAATAATCTAAATAATTTAAGAGGCTAGTTACCAATACCCTGCCGGAAAGTGTGCGCGATTTGATGTTTATATATATATTTAAGAAATAGAAAACATTTTCCGTATTTCTATAGAAACACGAGTGGAAGTTTGGGAGAACGAGGAATTTCTTCCAAACTTCCACAAGTGTTTCTATAACTCTATAGGAACACGGGAAAAATGTTTTCTATATCCTTTATAAAATAACTCGTCAAAATAGATTAAACGTTAAAATTAATCCAAATAAAAGGCGTAAATTCTCATTACCCTCCATGGATGGCGTATTGGATTGCGTTTGATGGCGTATAATAGTGTTTCTGTAAAACAACTCCCAACATCCATAAATAAGCGCATTTCACTCCTTTCATCAAACTACACAACATTCCAGGAGTCTGTACCCACATACCAAAACGCATTACACCACAGCAATTTTAACCAATTAGTATACACGCAAGCCAATGAGGAAACAAGCCAACCACGTAGGAAGCGACATAGAAACATCATTTGGTTTAACCCACCATACAGCAAGAACGTTAGAACACACATAGGACGATCTTTCTTAAACTTAATTGACAAACATTTCCCACCACACAACAAGCTACACAAGATTTTCAACAGAAACACAGTAAAAGTTAGTTACAGCTGCATGAACAACATTAAATCCACAATCACGAAACACAACACACACATTCTTAGGAAAAATGAAGGAAAAAACAATAGCACAAGTGGTTGTAACTGCAGAAATAAAGATCAATGCCCACTCGGTGGGCAATGTTTGACAAACAACATCATATATAAAGCAACTATTTCGACAAACAACACTAATGACACTAAGCATTACATAGGCATGACAGCAAACAGTTTTAAGGAGCGATACAGAAACCACACCAAATCCTTTCAACACAAAAAATATTCAAACGAAACCAAACACATATGGAATTTGAAAAACAAAAAACAAAATTTTAACATTAATTGGTCAATTTTAAAACGGTCAGCAGCATACTCAGGGGGGTCTGACCGATGTAATTTATGTTTGGAAGAAAAACTTTGCATTATGAAATCCGAAAAACCCACTTTACTTAACAAAAAATCAGAAATCCTTTCAACATGTCGGCACAAAAACAAGTTTAAGATAAAGAACGTAGGTGTAGGCAAGAACAAAGGTAGGAATGTAGGTAGCGCACCATCGACCCAAACACGGCCATCAACCCACACACCCAGAAGCGTGCCATCAACCCACGCACCCATTAGCAATGACGTAAGCAACTCAACCTATTTAAGACAGCGCCGAATCGAAAATCTTCAGCCGCCTGAAGATCGCCCAGCGTCAAACTGACAGTAGCGACCATCAACATTTGAGGTAAGCCCACTTATAGTATATATATATATATTCTTTCATGTAGGTTGTTGACACTGTCTTCTGAGAGAGCTCAATACTGAAGTAGAGCATAAACATGTATAGATTATAACATGATCGTAAAATAGTAAACTCAAAAATGAACTAAAAAGTTTTATTTACTCGAGTTTTACGCACTAGGCGATCATCAGCCTAAAAGTTGATTAAAATCTAAGGAGGTTTTATATTACAGGCGTAAAATTTATTCTCATGACGGCACTTAGCTAAGAATTCGGACTTTTATTTAAAATAGAAGACTTATCTGAATTTAAAATGCAATTTTTTTCTGCTAAGCACAAGTTGCAGTCATTAATTAAGCTAAGGACAATACGCCATCATTCTAATTAAAATTTGTACAGAAACACCATTATACGCCATCCACGTCATCAAACGCCATCCAATTCGCCATCCATGGACAGTAATGAGAATTTCCCCTTTTTATTTGCATTAATATTTTAACATTTAATTTATTTTTGACGGGTTATTTTATAAAGGGATTATAAAATAACAGGCTAGCTGTCCTATACACACGCTCTGATCTGTGTTCCTGTCGAGTTATAGAAATACTTGTGGAAGTTTGGAAGAACTCGTATTGAAAAACGGAAAATGTTTTCTATTTCTTAAATACAAACATTTTCAAAGAATATTCTTCCCACTTTTGCGGGTAATTTGCGTGTAAGTGGACTTCACGCGTGTCGAGATTACACCCTTTCCGGGTTCCGGGCCTTCGGTCTTCCACCCGGGCTCGGGGATTAAAATCTCGTAGTAAGAAGAGATAGCAAGTGAGAATATATAATAGAGTGCTCCCAATAAACTGACCGGGCTTAAAAAATAATGCTTACTTCAAAATCCACTTCCAAAGTAACTGGAACTGATGCGAATTTCCATGAATTTCCTTTTTCTCCAAATAATGACCAAACATTAACTATATTCACTGAACCAATCCCTCTTAAATAAACATTAAGGGAACCAATACTGCTTCCATACATGTGATAGTAGAAACTTAAACAATTGGTTTGCTTTCTGGAAATTGTAGGAGAAACAAGCCAGGCTTTGTCGCCTCTTGTTCTTGGCGTGACTTCAATGTACATGTAATAACCTAAAAAATAATTATTTACTTTTTTAATTTTATCATCACAAGAATATTTGTTTTGTTTATGTACATGCATACAGGTTGAATAAACTTTAGGGCCGATCACATGAGCCGAGTTGGCGGTTATAACCAGGCTGACTCGTCTGATTAAGATCGTACTGTGGAATTTATTCAAATCTCTTTTTGCAGCCAGAGAAAGAAGTCGTGACACGACCTTGCCTGTAAGCTAGGACAGCCCAGCCTGTAAGCTAGCACAGTCCAGCCTGTAAGCTAGGACAGTCCAGCCTGTAAGCTAGGACAGCCCAGCCCTGTAAGCTAGGACAGTCCAGCCTGTAAGCTAGGACAGTCCAGCCTGTAAGCTAGGACAGTCCAGCCTGTAAGCTAGGACAGCCCAGGCTGTAAGCTAGGACGGTCCAGGCTCATGTACGTATAATCTTAGGCAAAGTTAACTGCAGATCTAGTAAGCTAGCGATCTTTTCCTTCAACCCCTTGGCGCCCGAGAACTCTCCCCTGGACGAGTAATATCGTCTGACGTTAATAGCTAGAGTAAAATAATAAAAGTCGACAGTGGAAGAGTTAAAAACCTTAAAAATTCCTTACAAAAGTTAAGTTCTGGCTGGTACAATACAATACAATACAATACAATACAATACACGATGATGTACGAGGACATGACGTTGGGTGACTACAACTACTGCTTTAGCAGTATACTAGTGCTATTAAATAGAAGATACTGGAAAGCATTTTGGTGGTTGTAGTCGCCCAACGCTGTCAAACGTCATCGTGTAAATGGCCTATGTGACAATTAGACAACGAGGCCCAAGTGCATGGACAACGATCACGAGTTGTTTTCAAGAAACAGTAGAGAGCCATCTTTTTGACAGCGCATGTAATTACATAGTCACCTCGAAATTCTTTGTTTCAAGTCGTATTTCCTTCATCAATACTGGATGAGGGACGTACATTTAATTCATAAAACATTCTTGAGGAACAATTAAACTAAACGTCCATCATTACTATTAATAACCATCTGGCAATACTAACAGAAAAGTCTCTCTGGGCAACCCTGTCAAGATTGTTGCAAAGCTGAATTCATCTTTTATATTTAACCTTGTTTTACCCTCCTCAAGTTGAGGGATAACAATTTGTCTTTGCGCGTGTGTCCATACTTTTGTTTATATCTTCGGTCAGTTCGGTGACCATGTAATTACAAAGCAAATGCATGGCATTTTGGGTTATTAGTGATTAAATGCCCCTCAAGCCTTGGGAGGGTTTGTGGAAGTCCCCCGCGGACGTACGGCCCTCGTGACTTCCGCAACTAACCCTCCCTCGGCCTCTCTCCTCCGCAGAGGTTCAGAGGCGAAAGCGTGCGGGCGAGAGAGAAGACGCGGGGTTCTCCGCGCGCTTTACGATTGCCCGCGCGCCTGCGACTAACCAGAATAATCAATAGAGCCTCTGTGGCGCAGAGAGCTCCCTCGGCTTTCGGGGACATTTACTAATAACCCTCAATTCCATGCATTTACTTATAACAACAGTTGTAGTACTTATATTTAATTTACAGTTTGGATCTTGGCAAGATAGCCTATCGAGTCATGGGAAATCTGGAAATTACAATTTCAGTTCATCGCTAACTACCCTGCACCTTGGAAATGCAAACGTGTAAGAAACAAAAGTGGCCCGTGGCTTACACCTGATATTAAGAGGAAAATGTGGGAAAGAGATCGACTTAAAAAGAGTAGCTATTATTAGTAACCAAATATTAGTGTGGGACAATTTTAAGAAGCTTAAGAACCAAATCAACCATGCATGAAATAAAAATGCTATTTTCACTCTTAGCTACTTCGCTGACAATTTTGCTAATATCAAAGGTACTTGGAAGGGGATCAACTCGTTGCTTTCTACTAAAACACAAGCAAATAACATAACAAAACTGGTGATAGGTGATACTGAGATCAGCGATCCTGTGGAGATTAGCAACGCTTTTAACAATTATTTTACGGAAATTGGGCCAAAACTTGCTGCTAAAATACCGAATTCAGGTGTTATAAGTTATGAACACATTCAACGCCCTGAGTCTATATACTTTTAAAGTAATGGAGGTTGGTACAAGTGAGATTTTACGTATCATAAACACAATTCCCGTTAGTAAAGCTTAAGCGGTCTTGATTAAATTCCGGTTTTTCTGTTAAGGGCGAGTATGCCAGTCACCCTGCAATCACTGACTCATATAATTAATCTAGCTATCAGAAAGGGTCTTATTCCTACTGACTGGAAAAGAGCTAGAGTTATTCCTATATCATGATAAAGAATGCTCTAAATCTGATCCTGGTAATTATAGACCTATTTCTATTTTATCTGTGATTTCAAAGGTTTTTGAAAAAACTATTTTCAATCAAACGTATAAGTTTCTCAATGATAATAACTTAATTTCCGAATCTCAATCTGGGTTTAGACCCTTACATTCCACTTTAACAGCGTTATTGGATGCTACTGATAGTTGGTATACAAACATTGGATAATAGAATGATCAACGTTGTTTTATTTGTTGATTTAAAAAAGGCGTTTGACGCCATTAACGGTGATATTCTTTTAAAGAAACTGGCATGTTATGGATTTCAATCCCATACAGTTAATCTGTTTGGGAATCACCTAACTAAGCGAAGTCAAATTACTATTGTTAATAATATCAGCCCTTTGAGATTCGTGAAATAACATGCGGAGTTCCCCAGGGATCCATTTTGGGGCCGTTATTGTTTCTATTGTATATCAACGCCCTGCCTAACTGTAATCTGACGTATGCAAATCAGGATCATGAACAATTCTATCCGTCATAATATCAAGATTTGTTTGAGTTAAACCGTTGACTTGAGGCAAACATGCCAGGGGCGCAACTAGAAAATTTCGAGGGCAGGCTTTGAACGCAAAAAAAGGGCAAAGTCGTTCAGTATTCTAAACAATTTGGGATACTACATATCCTCGTTAAGTCGTTATGCTTCTTCGAGAACACTCAACAACCACAACCACAACAACAATCAGTGCCGTAGCAAGGTGCCAAAAAGGGGAGGCAGTAGTGGCAATTAGTGACCGCATTTGTAGGGGGGTCCAGGGGTCCTCCCCGGGAAATTTTTGAAATCTAGAACTTTGGAAACACCATTTGCAGCAATTTGAGCGAACTTTTTCATCTAATTCTACAGCGAGTATAGTTGAAATTTTATTGTAAAAACGAAGAAATTATCACACCAACATACCCTTCAGGTTGCCAAAATCCAGCTCTATCTCTATGATTGGTTCATTTTCGCCATAAGATTCGAAAGCTGAGCCCACAAATTCAGAAAAGCGGTTGTTTTTACGAAAAACTTGGTGTAGCATATTACAAACTGGGTACGAGATTGAAGCCGAACTAGAAGCCTCTGAGTTTCGCCAGATTTGCGGAGAATTGCATTGCGTACTACAACAGACGATTAATTATTTGTTTATCTAATATCTAACCCAGTATTAAAGGTCTCAAAAAAAGGGCAGGGGTTAATAAGGGCAGGGATTGCAACCCCCCGCCCCCCCCCCCCCAACCCCCCAACCCCACTCCCCGAGGTTCTAGTCATAAAATTTATCCTCTAAAACCGAAAACTGAGGCTCTCAGGAAAAGTCTTTCGTACCGGGGGGTTGTTCATTGGAACAGTCTAACTGTACAAGAAGCAAATGCTCCTTCTTTAGCAACTTTTAAGACTTTAATAGAGTAATTTTTGTATTTATTTTATTTCCCCATTTAGTTTATACATGGCTATCTATGTCTATTGTATTTTGTAATTTTTAATGTTTGTAATTAATAGATCTGTATAGGGCACGAATAACTTTGTAAATATTTTTTATATACGGCTCCATGGAAGAGCACTTTTTGTGAATGGACTCCGTATTGAAATAAAGTTTCAACAACAACAACAGCCATATAAAGTTTACCTGAACTACTACCAGTTGTATGGTCTGCATTTGGACCTGTAACGCTGCTTGAGGTACTTCCACTATGTCTTGTCCAATCAAAGTTGTCTCCAGTTGATATGTTTCTCCATGCGCATAAACCACTTTCAAAGTTGCACGAAGCTGAAAAAAAAAAGTAATCTCTTCTCCAGCTGCTTACTTGAGTAGAAAATTTCTTTCTAACATTTTTGTCACCAAAGTTAAACACTTAATATCAGATCTAGTAAAAACACGAACTACAGTAGTCCAATCTTAGCTGACAACGACCAGATGCATAAATGGACGGTCAATCGCACACTTTCGTTGTTACATTTCTACACTTTGCTTGTAATTGGCTAATTACATGGTTTGGTACTTGTTGGATTCATCTAAGTCCAATGTCTCAAAATATTTAAGTAAATAATTAAATATTGAGCGAAATCAAATAGGTGTTTTATTATACCAAACAAATAATCGTGTAATTGCGCGACCTGTCCAATGGCTGCTGTAGTCCACTATGTATTTGTCTTACATCACAAAATATTGGACTGACACGTGACGTCAATGTAGACGTTTGATTGGACAAGTGTTTGGGTGGATATATTAATTAGCATTGTAAGGCCATTGATTTCATTGGTTCTTGATAAACAAAAGTAAATGAATATAGCGCTCAAGCAAGCAGGCATTTGAAGAGGGGAATGAACCATATAAAAACACCTGCATATATGAGGCTAAGAATTAGCCTGAGTATATACCAGGCAACTTTTATAAATTCAGTTAACATCAGAATTAAACATCAGATATATTCTAGACAAAGATAAGTAAATAACACAGAATTCTGTGTAGAGTGCCAGCAATAAAATAAAACTTCCTCAAAACTATATATTGTTTTTTATATAATTGTCCAAATTAAATTAGTTGATCATAAGTAGAGACTCAAGTCACTCACAAAATAAATGATAAAGTATATTGTTAACATATTTTAAATTAGATATGATTAGATGTGTATTCCATCCATCGCTATTATTATATCATTATTATGACCTCGACTGTTATGCAATCAAAAATATGAAATTCGACCTCGACTAACACCATTTAGTATAAATACACCGGTGATTATAGAAAATCACGCGCGGTGATTGGTCGAGCTACTTCGGATTAATTTTCGATAATCACCTACAGCGTTTATTCGAAATGGCCGCCAGCCAAGTGGTCAATACGACAGACGAGGAAATTAACAATTTTAAAGAAAATGTTGTTCCTAAAAGTACGAAAATGTGTATTTATACTAAAACAATTATTCGCTTCAGGCTCAGTGAATATCGGTGAATAATAACCTCGACTTCGTCTCGGTTATTATACACCGATATTCACCTCGTCTTCGGCGAATAATTGTTAAATATTTTTCTATGTGCAAAACTAACCCAGTAGTTGTAAGGTTTAACAAACAGTTACCTGGCTTCGAATCCAAGGGATAGTTAGAACATCTTCTGTTCAATTGAACTGTGACGTCATCAATTGCTATATCTCCTTGATACGAAGGGCCTGCAACACCTTCAAATATTATCTAAAATTAAAAAAATTAAATGAAGTAAAATTAAACGAAGTAAAATTAGTGGCACAGTGGTAGCCTTTTACGTCGGCAACCCGGGGTCGATTCCTGCTCACTAGTTATCAGTTTAAAAAAGCCGCATATGCAAAGAGTGCTTCCAGATTGACTCTATCAAACATCGCAGATATTTTAATTTTGTGTACTCTGGTTTCTTGGACAAATGAAGGATGATGGCTCTTACCTGCCCTTACTGAACCTCTAGGGAGACCAGTTTAGATATGATATAAATAAAGTTAGTTTAGCTTACTCCAGTTTCCTACTGTAGTAAAACTGGACAAAGAGCAATGGCCCTTACTGGACCTCCAAGTAGAACAGTTTAGTTATGACTAATAAGGTAATCCAGTATAAATAGAATTAGTTTATAGCGGTAAGACATGCAGGCAAGGAGAAAACCTCTGGTAGGAAATGGTAAGAACCTCACTTTCATGTAATTCAGTATAAATCTCATAGGCTAATCTGATACAGGTTTAACCAATCATATCACCCTGTTTGAGGGTTACCCAATCAGAGAAGGTGAACACGTTCTGTTTAGCTAGTATTCAATTGGAGCGGTTTGATCATGGCAATCATCGTACCGCTTCCTACCAGTTTTTTCTCCTCTCCTGTCTCACCGCTATAATTAACTACGGGAGAGAAAACCTCTGGGATCAGGGTAAAGTGGGAGGGGGGGGGGGGGGGTGGCCTTTGTTAATATAGACTGGTCATGGCCTCAAGAAGAAGTTACCGAAAAAATGAATAATAAGTGAAAATGTAGAAGAAAAATGCTACATTGAAATTAGTTCAGCTCTGTAACTTATAGCTATACAACTTTTTATATTATTTTAATAGTTTATATTTGAACAAGATGTAAGTAGTGAAGAAGAATCTTTGTTTAGTTTTTCACAAGATTATATTTGACAGTGGCCACTAGTAAAAGCAGAGCATGAGCTACGATTAATAATCTTAATTGAGCTATTCCACTAGCCTGCATCTGAGACGCTCGTGGTTGCAAAAATGTACGTGTACACAGGCTATGACGTAGGCTTTCATTTACCCCACCCCTCTGCAAAAATCATATTTTATTTTATCACAGAATGGTAAACCATTTACATTTTATTTACCCACTCAGTTACTTTTTGTTAAGGTTCCCTTTTTTAATAATTAGAGGTCTCTCTTAGTTATAGCATCAATTTCTTCAATACAAACATTTTCATATTATTCCGCACACGTTAATAAAGTTCAACGGTTCAACGGTATTTCTTTCTCAGTAAAACCATAGGCAGCCCAAGCACTATCACGTACTGTCTGTCGTATTATATTATATAATATACTTAAAGGTTGGCAAGTAAATTCACTAGTTCAACTCACCACTTGAATAAATGTCAATACTATTCGCAAATGTTAACGTAAATCAACATAAATAACAATAAAAGTTTATATAACCGTGTATAGAAATGGAGCGGCAAGAACGGAAAGGATTCTGTCCCAATGTTCGTTGTCTTATATGGTAAGTGGCTAAAAATTCTCAATCTTTTTTGCTTAAAATAGAAGGAAGCCAGTTAGTGGCTTACTGGCTTTGACAGACATTTGGCGGAGGTCATTATTATTTATATGCAAGACGACTCATTGTTGTTCGCCGGTATTAAACTATTAGTGGACATTGAAGATCTCTGACTACCTCTTAGGATATATTGGTTGCCGAATATATACTGTTCTATTTCATCTATTATAAAAGACTTCAGCTGCTAGAGTGATTTCGGAAAAAAAGCAATAAAACGATCAACTGCATGTGTATAGGACATGCAAGCTAGAGTCAATGTTGGTTTTTGTGCTTTCTATATATCAAACTAGTGCCGTGGTCCGTGGATTAGTGGATGTGCAATTACAGTTAAGCTTTAATACGTCGTTCCAACCAAGATATCTTGCTTTTTGTCATTTCATCGAGGACATGAGCAGGTAACTGAATTGCTTTTTCACCTCTTTCCTCTGTGCAATCTTATGTTTTGTGTTTTACCGTTTTTTTTGGTTTGCGGCATATTTCATACGTTTTTTGGGACTCGTATATATAAATGATATGGAAATAATGGAAGTGGATAAAACTGGGCGAAAACTCAGGCATTTATATTTAATATATAAAGTGTCTTTGACACGTTTTGTGTCCTTGTATTAAAAGTGAAAGTGTATTGTTTTTAATAGAAAAGTATGTCCGTGGTGTAGATAAACATTTGATTTATTCAGAATATTTGCTGATTTCTAAGCTTAAATGTGGAAAATTTGAAACGAAAAATCGCTATATTTTATACTTTTATCAGTGTCTTTTGAGAAGCAATTGCTCGACGACAACAAATCAGAGGTTTTTTCTGTACGAACTAATTTGCTGCAGGCCTGCATGTCTATCAAAAGTTGGAGTGATGAGAGTTGTTTTAACATATCAAATATAGCGCAAGGTAAATGCAGCTTAAAGTAAGATCTGTTTCGACGTGCCTTATTTTTATATGCCATATATGCATGTCATATTTATTGAACTTTGGGTTTGAATGTTTATTTAATACCGGCGAACAACAATGAGTCGTCTTGCATAAATAATAATGAACTCCGCCAAATGTCTGTCAGAGCCAGTAAGACACTAACTGGCTTCCTTCTATTTTAAGCAAAAAAGATTGATAATTTTAGCCACTTACCATATAAGACAACGAACATTGGGACAGAATCCTTTCCGTTCTTGCCGCTCCATTTCTATACACGCGGTTATATAAACTTTTATGTATAAAAAGTTTGTATTTACTACACGAATCTTTTTAACTGCACTGTTGCGATAACCCCCCCACCCCCCCCTGTTGGTCAAATTTATCACGCAGAGATAATTTTCTTGTTTTGCCGTTTGACCAATGACATGCCTTATATTTGCTCACGAATGATGGCGTCAAACAGGATTTTTGCACTACGCATAGGATAGGTACGGCAATTTTTTGCACAAAACCCCGTTTGTTTTCACTAACTTCTGGTGTTTCACAACAGTTTTAAGCAACAAACGTTCGTGACAAGTTAGTACGATTATTTGTGTTTATCAGTGGCGGATTACCAGTTTCCGGGCCTGTAGGCTAAATAAAATTCACGGGCCTCATAGTGCACTGATCTTTGAAAATACTTATATCGATGCCATATCTAGCTAGATTTAATTTGGGCGGCACCCGGTCACTCCGTCATCGGCAAATTCGGTAACGATCATTCAAGTACAGAAGACGCAAGAACCGTCTAAGGAGGTGCGGGGGCGTGTCCCCCCGGAAAATTTGGAAATTTAGAGTCTCGGAAATGCCATTTCCAGCATTCTGGGGCCGTGGTCTTCCCATAATCACAATTTTCTATGAATGGCAAATGAAGCCGGAGCTAACTAGCTATTTGGAAGCACTTATTTCTAGTTCCTGAAAGGATGAGTTGGAATAACTGAACAAACGATCAGGTCTGTATACTATTGTAGAAGAAAATAAAAATCTACGCAGCTTTTTATCTCACAGACTGTCAGTTTTCTTTTGTAATAACTAGAACAAAATCAACAAATAACATTTTACATGATTCAACACTTGATGGAGTTTTCCCGTTCGGGCGTTCCTGATATAACAAGTACAACATGATGCATTTTCATATACATATTACAAAAATGGTTTGCGGCATTGATAACATCCTGGAAATCGATTTTCCGGAAAACATCTGCCTCTATATTCATAATAGACAGATTGTTCAATTTCTGGTTTTCATAGTGGATCTCAGCATATTTTTGATGCGTTTCAATGCGGAAAAGGACCGCTCACCCGAACAATTGCTCACCATCAAAGTCAAATAAATCACGCATTCCTCTTCTTGTCAGAAGACGGTACATCTGAAGCTCAATGCTGACAGCGTCATCAGACTCATCTTCATTATGTGTTGAAATTTTGCCCTTGATATATATTCCCGAAAATGGACCCGCTCTTCTGCAAAAGATGACTCCAAGTCTTTTGGATAGTGCTGTACCAAATTGTGTGCTTCACCTCTCAGCTGTTTTGCATCAAGCTGTTGTACGTTATGAAGAAATCCAAACTTATCCGACAATTTAGTGTAGGCTTGTAGACGCCTATTGATCTCAGCATGTAGCCTGTCCAGAATATAGGCAAGAAGACTTCAACCCTGAACCTTTCACTGGGACTGAATTCTGTCTCTTCAGCTGCACCGTCATTCAACTTCAATCTAACACTTCGCTTGCGTTTCCGACCCGTCTCTGATTTGTAAGACTTTGCTTTCGATCGCAACATTCCCTTTTTGTCGAAATCGTCAAAAGAATCTCTGAGAGAAGATGTCACATAGTTCTTCAAAGATCCCAAGAGAGTGACAGCTTCATTGAGATCCAGGTTGGTGCTTTGCAATTTCACAGACGTCTTGTGAAACCGTTCAAGAACAGATGACCAGAGTTCCAACAAGATGCAGTTCTCCAACAAATCCATCTTCTTCTGAAGGCTTGTTGCTTCTAGTCGTGTTGTTGCTTCTTCATCCGTGTCTTCTGAAATGAAGAGAAGATCTGCATGAATATTCTCATAGCTTTGTTTTAGCTATAGAGCGTAAGTGGCTGCCGAATGAGCAGACCAACGAGTGTCACAAAGGCGTTTCACAACTGGCAACTTATTCCCATGAAGTTCATTCAACAAAATATCCCAGCGATGAGTTGAGGCACTGAAGAAGGTGTACAACTTCTGAACAAAGTCGAAAAACGCTGTGGCACTTTGAACACAGTCCACAGCACAATGTCCAACCAGATTGAGTGAATGTGCAAAACATGGAACCCAGTCTGCGAGTTCATTCTTTTCACGAATAAGCGCCTGTAAACTAGCATACTTCCCGCTCATGTTGCTTGCATTGTCGTATGACTGTCCTCTACAGTTTTCGATATCAAGGCCCACATGTACGAAAAAGCTTAACACCCGCTGCAGCATCTCTTCCGCAGTATGCGCCTACATGTCCAAGAAGTGGAGAAATCGTTCTACCGGACCATCTGCCAGTACATATCGAATAACGCATGCGAGGCGATCTACATGTGAAATGTCTGGAGTAGAGTCAACTGTCAGAGAAAAATACCTCACTACGTTTACTTCATCAACGATGAATCTGAGTACTTTCCCACCCATGATATCAATCAATTCATTACAAATCGTAGATGATAGATATGACACTGATCCTCTACCTTGTCCTCCACGTTTATCAATATGAGCTGCGATAAAAGCTAAGGATCAAACTTAGCCAAGAACTCCAGTGTTCCCAGGAAGTTACCATTATGGACTGATCCCAAAAAGGGCTGCCCACGCTAAGCCAAGAATCTAATTACAGCAACAACTCTTTCCAAAACTGCATTTGCGTAAGCAACTTCCGCTTTGTGCTGTTCTAAAAGTTCATTGTCCACTCGTTTTTTGGCATCAGCTCTGTTGAACAATGCAAGAGATGCGGCACGATGATTATGACTGTTTTCATGTTTTTCTATCCGTGCAACAGAATTTTTCCAGTCGCTATAACCAACACCAGCGAAGGCATTGTCATCAGAACATGCAAACAACTTGCAGGTAAAACAGAATGCACGACGTGTCGCAGGCGAGTAGCACAGCCATGAACGTTGAATCTTTTCACCATTCAATGAATGAATACGGGAGAATAAAGATTTGGAGAACCACCTCTTCTGTTTGCCATCATCTTGAACAGACTTGGAGAAATCGGCATCCATGCTGACAATCGACACTGCCACGCTCTACCCAGAATTCTACAAAGCTGTTTGTAAGCTTGTCATTAGGCCATAATCCGATGTCGCAAACTGGGGTGTGTGGGTGAGGATCAGTGTCACTGTCATTCAGAGCAAAAATGTCATCACTGCATGCTACGGATACTGGCTGAATCCACAGCAACTGAAACAGGCATGTCAGGCTCATGACTGACTTCAGCTTCAGACTCACTCTCCGAAGTGTCCAGTGACTCACGTTGCAAGTTCACAGATGCTGTTGATGTAGAGGACAACAAAAGTGTAGATGCAGCAGGGCCTGCAGGGGCCGGGCTCGACCATCTCTGGATCTTTGGAATCCGCTGAAGTTCAGCCTCCTGTCCACGTTTTCACTCCTCTCGCTCCTTGACTTTCACATTGCCTGGCTTGTGTTGGTAACTCTTAGCCGAGTAGCTCACATAGCGTATAGGGGCACTACACTGACTGCGGTTTGAATGACTGCAGGACACTCGTCAGCGGATAAATCCAGCAATGAGAAGGGAGTACATGAATGCTGAGCTATGCGTCATTAAAGACAAGTACCGTACTACGACTGTAAAATGGTAGACAGTGACTGTCTACCATCTTATTGCTTTATTAAAATTTAAATAATAAAATAAATAATAATGCTAAAAAAAAATGTATTCTCTGGAAATTACGGGCCTCTTGCAAGCCCGGGCCTGTAGGCTTCAGCCTACTCAGCCTACTGGGTAATCCGCCACTGGTGTTTATAGAAGTGGGTTTTTTTTATTGATTTACGTTAACATTTGCGAATAGTATTGACATTTATTCAAGTGGTGAGTTGAACTAGTGAATTTACTTGCCAACCTTTAAGTATATTATATAATACGACAGACAGTACGTGATAGTGCTTGGGCTGCTATGGTAAAACATAGCTAAAACAAACAATAATCACAGAGGCTATAATATAAGGGTGACTAACTTGTTTAATATAATTTTAGTGTTGAACCTCGAAGAGAAATTAATCAGAACAGAAAAAACTTAGTTAAATTCCTAGGTAGAACTATAATGCAAAGTTTCACTTCAAAGTTTGGAACTATTAAAATCTATATTATTTGACAAGATTTTTGCTGTGTTTACTGAGTTACCAAAACGGTTTTGAAGTTAAAAACAAATTTGCTACCGTTAAATTTTTCTTGGGCTCTGCTTTTATATTTTTCACGGCAAACACTGCCATTCTGTTTGTCTTTTCCCTAAGGCGTTTGTTTTATCCTGGTGTTCTCGTTCGGTTTCTTCGTTTTTGTTGACAAAAAAAAGGCAATCAGTTCTCTTCAAGATGCGAAAGGTTGCTTGTTTTAATTTTCTCTTCATTGCTTTTTCTTGAGTAAAGTAAAATATACCAGTGTTCTGTGCCAGCTAGTGTACGAGTTTTTGCCGGCTTTGAACAGATACAGGAAAAAACATCGTTTTGATTTTTCCAGTCACATTTGTCGGCATCTTTTCCGGTCTTTATCGCAAATTATTTTTGCTTCAGTTTCAATGGTTTATAGTCGTGTTGCTTCATCCCGCTGCAACATCTTTTCTTAGCTTTATTTCTTCGGTCTTTTTCGATAGTATTTATTGTGTACATTTTAAACGTTGAAACGATTTCGCAATCCAACCGAACTTATATGTCTGTTATGATTTGCTTACGTCAATTTTAATAATCTAAATAATTTAAGAGGCTAGTTACCAATACCCTGCCGGAAAGTGTGCGCGATTTGATGTTTATATATATATTTAAGAAATAGAAAACATTTTCCGTATTTCTATAGAAACACGAGTGGAAGTTTGGGAGAACGAGGAATTTCTTCCAAACTTCCACAAGTGTTTCTATAACTCTATAGGAACACGGGAAAAATGTTTTCTATATCCTCTATAAAATAACTCGTCAAAATAGATTAAACGTTAAAATTAATCCAAATAAAAGGCGTAAATTCTCATTACCCTCCATGGATGGCGTATTGGATTGCGTTTGATGGCGTATAATAGTGTTTCTGTAAAACAACTCCCAACATCCATAAATAAGCGCATTTCACTCCTTTCATCAAACTACACAACATTCCAGGAGTCTGTACCCACATACCAAAACGCATTACACCACAGCAATTTTAACCAACAATTAGTATACACGCAAGCCAATGAGGAAACAAGCCAACCACGTAGGAAGCGACATAGAAACATCATTTGGTTTAACCCACCATACAGCAAGAACGTTAGAACACACATAGGACGATCTTTCTTAAACTTAATTGACAAACATTTCCCACCACACAACAAGCTACACAAGATTTTCAACAGAAACACAGTAAAAGTTAGTTACAGCTGCATGAACAACAACATTAAATCCACAATCACAAAACACAACACACACATTCTTAGGAAAAATGAAGGAAAAAACAATAGCACAAGTGGTTGTAACTGCAGAAATAAAGATCAATGCCCACTCGGTGGGCAATGTTTGACAAACAACATCATATATAAAGCAACTATTTCGACAAACAACACTAATGACACTAAGCATTACATAGGCATGACAGCAAACAGTTTTAAGGAGCGATACAGAAACCACACCAAATCCTTTCAACACAAAAAATATTCAAACGAAACCAAACACATATGGAATTTGAAAAACAAAAAACAAAATTTTAACATTAATTGGTCAATTTTAAAACGGTCAGCAGCATACTCAGGGGGGGGTCTGACCGATGTAATTTATGTTTGGAAGAAAAACTTTGCATTATGAAATCCGAAAAACCCACTTTACTTAACAAAAAATCAGAAATCCTTTCAACATGTCGGCACAAAAACAAGTTTAAGATAAAGAACGTAGGTGTAGGCAAGAACAAAGGTAGGAATGTAGGTAGCGCACCATCGACCCAAACACGGCCATCAACCCACACACCCAGAAGCGTGCCATCAACCCACACACCCATTAGCAATGACGTAAGCAACTCAACCTATTTAAGACAGCGCCGAATCGAAAATCTTCAGCCGCCTGAAGATCGCCCAGCGTCAAACTGACAGTAGCGACCATCAACATTTGAGGTAAGCCCACTTATAGTATATATACATATTCTTTCATGTAGGTTGTTGACACTGTCTTCTGAGAGAGCTCAATACTGAAGTAGAGCATAAACATGTATAGATTATAACATGATCGTAAAATAGTAAACTCAAAAATGAACTAAAAAGTTTTATTTACTCGAGTTTTACGCACTAGGCGATCATCAGACTAAAAGGTGATTAAAATCTAAGGAGGTTTTATATTACAGGCGTAAAATTTATTCTCATGACGGCACTTAGTTAAGAATTCGGACTTTTATTTAAAATAGTAGACTTATCTGAATTTAAAATGCAATTTTTTTCTGCTAAGCACAAGTTGCAGTCATTAATTAAGCTAAGCACAATACGCCATCATTCTAATTAAAATTTGTACAGAAACACCATTATACGCCATCCACGTCATCAAACGCCATCCAATTCGCCATCCATGGACAGTAATGAGAATTTACCCTTTTTACTTGCATTAATATTTTAACGTTTAATTTATTTTTGACGGGTTATTTTATAAAGGGATTATAAAATAACAGGCTAGGTGTCCTATACACACGCTCTGATCTGTGTTCCTGTCGAGTTATAGAAATACTTGTGGAAGTTTGGAAGAACTCGTATTGAAAAACGGAAAATGGTTTCTATTTCTTAAATACAAACATTTTCAAAGAATATTCTTCCCACTTTTGCGGGTAATTTGCGTGTAAGTGGACTTCACGCGTGTCGAGATTAAACCCTTTCCGGGTTCCGGGCCTTCGGTCTTCCACCCGGGCTCGGGGATTAAAATCTCGTAGTAAGAAGAGATAGCAAGTGAGAATATATAATAGAGTGCTCCCAATAAACTGACCGGGCTTAAAAAATAATGCTTACTTCAAAATCCACTTCCAAAGTAACTGGAACTGATGCGAATTTCCATGAATTTCCTTTTTCTCCAAATAATGACCAAACATTAACTATATTCACTGAACCAATCCCTCTTAAATAAACATTAAGGGAACCAATACTGCTTCCATACATGTGATAGTAGAAACTTAAACAATTGGTTTGCTTTCTGGAAATTGTAGGAGAAACAAGCCAGGCTTTGTCGCCTCTTGTTCTTGGCGTGACTTCAATGTACATGTAATAACCTAAAAAATAATTATTTACTTTTTTAATTTTATCATCACAAGAATATTTGTTTTGTTTATGTACATGCATACAGGTTGAATAAACTTTAGGGCCGATCACATGAGCCGAGTTGGCGGTTATAACCAGGCTGACTCGTCTGATTAAGATCGTACTGTGGAATTTATTCAAATCTCTTTTTGCAGCCAGAGAAAGAAGTCGTGACACGACCTTGCCTGTAAGCTAGGACAGCCCAGCCTGTAAGCTAACACAGTCCAGCCTGTAAGCTAGGACAGTCCAGCCTGTAAGCTAGGACAGCCCAGCCCTGTAAGCTAGGACAGTCCAGCCTGTAAGCTAGGACAGTCCAGCCTGTAAGCTAGGACAGTCCAGCCTGTAAGCTAGGACAGCCCAGCCTGTAAGCTAGGACGGTCCAGGCTCATGTACGTATAATCTTAGGCAAAGTTAACTGCAGATCTAGTAAGCTAGCGATCTTTTCCTTCAATCCCTTGGCGCCCGAGAACTCTCCCCTGGACGAGTAATATCGTCTGACGTTAATAGCTAGAGTAAAATAATATAAAGTCGACAGTGGAAGAGTTAAAAACCTTAAAAATTCCTTACAAAAGTTAAGTTCTGGCTGGTACAATACACGATGATGTACGAGGACATGACGTTGGGTGACTACAACTACTGCTTTAGCAGTATACTAGTGCTATTAAATAGAAGATACTGGAAAGCATTTTGGTGGTTGTAGTCGCCCAACGCTGTCAAACGTCATCGTGTAAATGGCCTATGTGACAATTAGACAACGAGGCCCAAGTGCATGGACAACGATAACGAGTTGTTTTCAAGAAACAGTAGAGAGCCATCTTTTTGACAGCGCATGTAATTACATAGTCACCTCGAAATTCTTTGTTTCAAGTCGTATTTCCTTCATCAATACTGGATGAGGGACGTACATTTAATTCATAAAACATTCTTGAGGAACAATTAAACTAAACGTCCCTCATTACTATTAATAACCATCTGGCAATACTAACAGAAAAGTCTCTCTGGGCAACCCTGTCAAGATTGTTGCAAAGCTGAATTCATCTTTTATATTTAACCTTGTTTTACCCTCCTAAAGTTGAGGGATAACAATTTGTCTTTGCGCGTGTGTCCATACTTTTGTTTATATCTTCGGTCAGTTCGGTGACCATGTAATTACAAAGCAAATGCATGGCATTTTGGGTTATTAGTGATTAAATGCCCCTCAAGCCTCGGGAGGGTTTGTGGAAGTCCCCCGCGGACGTACGGCCCTCGTGACTTCCGCAACTAACCCTCCCTCGGCCTCTCTCCTCCGCAGAGGTTCAGAGGCGAAAGCGTGCGGGCGAGAGAGAAGACGCGGGGTTCTCCGCGCGCTTTACGATTGCCCGCGCGCCTGCGACTAACCAGAATAATCAATAGAGCCTCTGTGGCGCAGAGAGCTCCCTCGGCTTTCGGGGACATTTACTAATAACCCTCAAATCCACTTATAACAACAGTTGTAGTACTTATATTTAATTTACAGTTTGGATCTTGGCAAGATAGCCTATCGAGTCATGGGAAATCTGGAAATTACAATTTCAGTTCATCGCTAACTACCCTGCACCTTGGAAATGCAAACGTGTAAGAAACAAAAGTGGCCCGTGGCTTACACCTGATATTAAGAGGAAAATGTGGGAAAGAGATCGACTTAAAAAGAGTAGCTATTATTAGTAACCAAATATCAGTGTGGGACAATTTTAAGAAGCTTAAGAACCAAATCAACCATGCATGAAATAAAAATGCTATTTTCACTCTTAGGTACTTCGCTGACAATTTTGCTAATATCAAAGGTACTTGGAAGGGGATCAACTCGTTGCTTTCTACTAAAACACAAGCAAATAACATAACAAAACTGGTGATAGGTGATACTAAGATCAGCGATCCTGTGGAGATTAGCAACGCTTTTAACAATTATTTTACGGAAATTGGGCCAAAACTTGCTGCTAAAATACCGAATTCAGGTGTTATAAGTTATGAACACATTCAACGCCCTGAGTCTATATACTTTTAAAGTAATGGAGGTTGGTACAAGTGAGATTTTAGGTATCATAAACGCAATTCCCGTTAGTAAAGCTTAAGCGGTCTTGATTAAATTCCGGCTTTTCTGTTAAGGGCGAGTATGCCAGTCACCCTGGAATCGCTGACTCATATAATTAATCTAGCTATCAGAAAGGGTCTTATTCCTACTGACTGGAAAAGAGCTAGAGTTATTCCTATATCATGATAAAGAATGCTCTAAATCTGATCCTGGTAATTATAGACCTATTTCTATTTTATCTGTGATTTCAAAGGTTTTTGAAAAAACTATTTTCAATCAAACGTATAAGTTTCTCAATGATAATAACTTAATTTCCGAATCTCAATCTGGGTTTAGACCCTTATATTCCACTTTAACAGCGTTATTGGATGCTACTGATAGTTGGTATACAAACATTGGATAATAGAATGATCAACGTTGTTTTATTTGTTGATTTAAAAAAGGCGTTTGAGGCCATTAACGGTGATATTCTTTTAAAGAAACTGGCATGTTATGGATTTCAATCCCATACAGTTAATCTGTTTGGGAATCACCTAACTAAGCGAAGTCAAATTACTATTGTTAATAATATCAGCCCTTTGAGACTCGTGAAATAACATGCGGAGTTCCCCAGGGATCCATTTTGGGGCCGTTATTGTTTCTATTGTATATCAACGACCTGCCTAACTGTAATCTGACGTATGCAAATCAGGATCATGAACAATTCTATCCGTCATAAATCAAGATTTGTTTGAGTTAAACCGTTGACTTGAGGCAAACATGCCAGGGGCGCAACTAGTAAATTTCGAGGGCAGGGTTTGAACGCAAAAAAAGGGTAAAGTCGTTCAGTATTCTAAACAATTTGGGATACTAGATATCCTCGTTAAGTCGTTATGCTTCTTCGAGAACACTCAACAACCACAACCACAACAACAATCAGTGCCGTAGCAAGGTGTCAAAAAGGGGAGGCAGTAGTGGCAATTAGTGACCGCATTTGTAGGGGGGTCCAGGGTCCTCCCCGGGAAATTTTTGAAATCTAGAACTTTGGAAACACCATTTGCAGCAATTTGAGCGAACTTTTTCATCTAATTCTACAGCGAGTATAGTTGAAATTTTATTGTAAAAACGAAGAAATTATCACACCAACATACCCTACAGGTTGCCAAAATCCAGCTCTATCTCTATGATTGGTTCATTTTCGCCAAAAGATTCGAAAGCTGAGCCCACAAATTCAGAAAAGCGGTTGTTTTTACCAAAAACTTGGTGTAGCATATTACAAACTGGGTACGAGATTGAAGCCGAACTAGAAGCCTCTGAGTTTCGCCAGATTTGCGGAGAATTGTATTGCGTACTACAACAGACGATTAATTATTTGTTTATCTAATATCTAACCTAGTATTAAAGGTCTCAAAAAAAGTGCAGGGGTTAATAAGGGCAGGGATTGCAACCCCCCCCCCCCCCCCCCCAACCCCAACCCCCACTCCCCGAAGTTCTAGTCATAAAATTTATCCTCCAAAATCGAAAACTGAGGCTCTCAGGAAAAGTCTTTCGTACCGGGGGGTTGTTCATTGGAACAGTCTAACTGTACAAGAAGCAAATGCTCCTTCTTTAGCAACTTTTAAGACTTTAATAGAGTAATTTTTGTATTTATTTTATTTCCCCATTTAGTTTATACATGGCTATCTATGTCTATTGTATTTTGTAATTTTTAATGTTTGTAATTAATAGATCTGTATAGGGCACGAATAACTTTGTAAATATTTTTTATATACGGCTCCATGGAAGAGCACTTTTTGTGAATGGACTCCGTATTGAAATAAAGTTTCAACAACAACAACAGCCATATAAAGTTTACCTGAACTACTACCAGTTGTATGGTCTGCATTTGGACCTGTAACGCTGCTTGAGGTACTTCCACTAAGTCTTGTCCAATCAAAGTTGTCTCCAGTAGATATGTTTCTCCATGCGCATAAACCACTTTCAAAGTTGCACGAAGCTGAAAAAAAAAAGTAATCTCTTCTCCAGCTGCTTACTTGAGTAGAAAATTTCTTTCTAACATTTTTGTCACCAAAGTTAAACACTTAATATCAGATCTAGTAAAAACACGAACTACAGTAGTCCAATCTTAGCTGACAACGACCAGATGCATAAATGGACGGTCAATCGCACACTTTCGTTGTTACATTTCTACACTTTGCTTGTAATTGGTTAATTACATGGTTTGGTACTTGTTGGATTCATCTAAGTCCAATGTCGCAAAATATTTAAGTAAATAATTAAATATTGAACGAAATCAAATAGGTGTTTTATTATACCAAACAAATAATCGTGTAATTGCGCGACCTGTCCAATGGCTGCTGTAGTCCACTATGTATTTGTCTTACATCACAAAATATTGGACTGACACGTGACGCCAATGTAGACGTTTGATTGGACAAGTGTTTGGGTGGATATATTAATTAGCATTGCAAGGCCATGTGATTTCATTGGTTCTTGATAAACAAAAGTAAATGAATGTAGCGCTCAAGCAAGCAGGCATTTGAAGAGGGGAATGAACCATATATAAACACCTGCATATATGAGGCTAAGAATTAGCCTGAATATACCAGGCAGCTTTTATAAATTCAGGTAACATCAGAATTAAACATCAGATATATTCTTGACAAAGATAAGTTGATAACACAGAATTCTGGGTCAAAACTATATATTGTTTTTTATATAATTGTCCAAATTAAATTTGTTGATCATAAGTAGAGACTTAAGTCACTCACAAAATAAATGATAAAGTATATTGTTAACATATTTTAAATTAGATATGATTAGATGTGTATTCCATCCATCGCTATTATTATATCATTATTATGACTTCGACTGTTATGCAATCAAAAATATGAAATTCGACCTCGACTAACACCATTTAGTATAAATACACCGGTGATTATAGAAAATCACGCGCGCTGATTGGTCGAGCTACTTCGGATTAGTTTTCGATAATCACCTACAGCGTTTATTCGAAATGGCCGCCAGCCAAGTTGTCAATGCGACAGACGAGGAAATTAACAATTTTAAAGAAAATGTTGTTCCTAAAAGTACGAAAATGTGTATTTATACTAAAACAATTATTCGCTTCAGGCTCAGTGAATATCGGTGAATAATAACCTCGACTTCGTCTCGGTTATTATACACCGATATTCACCTCGTCTTCGGCGAATAATTGTTAAATATTTTTCTTATGTAGAAAACTAACCCAGTAGTTGTAAGGTTTAACAAACAGTTACCTGGCTTCGAATCCAAGGGATAGTTAGAACATCTTCTGTTCAATTGAACTGTGACGTCATCAATTGCTATATCTCCTTGATACGAAGGGCCTGCAACACCTTCAAATATTATCTAAAATTCAACAAGTTAAATGAAGTAAAATTAAACGAAGTAAAATTAGTGGCACAGTGGTAGCCTTTTACGTCGGCAACCCGGGGTCGATTCCTGCTCACTAGTTATCAGTTTAAAAGCCGCATTTGCAAAGAGTACTTCCAGATTGACTCTATCAAACATCGCAGATATTTTTTGTGTACTCTGGTTTTTTGGACAAATGAAGGATGATGGCTCTTACCTGCCCTTACTGAACCACTAGGGAGACCAGTTTAGATATGATATAAATAAAGTTAGTTTAGCTTACTCCAGTTTCCTACTGTAGTAAAACTGGGCAAAGAGCAATGGCCCTTACTGCACCTCCAAGTAGAACAGTTTAGTTATGACTAATAAGGTAGTCCAGTATAAATAGAATTAGTTTATAGCGGTAAGACATGCAGGCAAACTAGAGAAAACCTCTGGTAGGAAACGGTAAGAACCTCACTTTCACGTAATTCAGTATAAATCTCATAGACTAATCTGATACAGGTTTAACCAATCATATCACCCTGTTTGAGGGTTACCCAATCAGAGATGGTGAACACGTTCTGTTCAGCTAGTATTTTATTGGAGCGGTTTGATCACGGCAATCATCGTACCGCTTCCTACCAGTTTTTTCTCCTCTCCTGTCTCACCGCTATAATTAACTACGGAAGAGAAAACCTCTGGGATCAGGGTAAAGTGGGGGGTGGCCTTTGTTAATATAGATTGGTCATGGCCTCAAGAAGAAGTTACCGAAAAAATGAATAATAAGTGAAAATGTAGCAGAAAAATGCTACATTGAAATGAGTTCAGCTCTGTAACTTATAGCTATACAACTTTTTATATTATTTTTATAATAATAGTTGATATTTGAACAAGATGTAAGTAGTGAAGAAGAATTTTTGTTTAGTTTTTCACAAGATTATATTTGACAGTGGCCACTAGTAAAAGCAGAGCATGAGCTACGATTAATAATCTTAATTGAGCTATTCCACTAGCCTGCATCAGAGACGCTCGTGGTTGCAAAAATGTACGTGTACACAGGCTATGACGTAGGCTTTTATTTACGCCACCCCTCTGCCAAAATCATATTTTATTTTATCACAGAATGGTAAACCATTTACATTTTATTTACCCACTCAGTTACTTTTTGTTAAGGTTCCCTATTTTAATAATTAGAGGTCTCTCTTAGTTATAGCATCAATTTCTTCAATTCAAACATTTTCAAATTATTCTGCACACGTTAATAAAGTTCAACGGTTCAACGGTATTTCTTTCTCAGTAAAACATAGCTAAAACAAACAATAATCACAGAGGCTAATATAAAGGTGACTAACTTGTTTAATATAATTTTAGTGTTAGACCTCAAAGAGAAATTTATCAGAACAGAAAAAACGTAGTTAATTTTCCTAGGTAGAACTATAATGCAATGTTTCACTCCAAAGTTTGGAACTATTAAAATCTTTATTATTTGACAAGATTTTTTCTGTTTTTACTGAGTTACTAAAAGGGTTTTGAAGTTAAAAACAAATTTGCTACCGTTAACTTTTTCTTGGGCTCTGGTTTTATATTTGTCACTGCAAACACTGCCAATTCTGTTTGTCTTTTTCCTAAGGCGTTTGTTTTATCCTGGTGTTCTAGTTCGGTTTCTTTGTTTTTGTTGACAAAAAAAAACAAAACAATCATTTATCTTCAAGATGCGAAAGGTTGCTTGTTTTAATTTTCTCTTCATTGCTTTTTCTTGAGTAAAGTAAAATATACCAGTGTTCTGTGCCAGCTAGTGCACGAGTTTTTGCCGGCTTTGAACAGATACAGGAAAAAACATTGTTTTGATTTTTCCAGTCACATTTGTCGGCATCTTTTGCGGTCTTTATCGCAAATTACTTTTGCTTCAGTTTCAATGGTTTATAGTCGTGTTACTTCATCCCGCTGCAAAATCTTTTCTTAGCTTTATTTCTTCGGTCTTTTTCGATAGTATTTATTGTGTACATTTTAAACGTTGAAACGATTTCGCAATCCAACCGAACTTATATGTCTGTTATGATTTGCTTACGTCAATTTTAGTAATCTAAATAATTTAAGAGGCTAGTTACCATGCAATACCCTGCTGTGTAAACCGGGAAAGTGTGCGCGATTTGATGTATATATATATATTTAAGAAATAGAAAACATTTTCCGTATTTCTATAGAAACACGAGTGGAAGTTTGGGAGAACGAAGAATTTCTTCCAAACTTCCACAAGTGTTTCTATAACTCTATAGGAACACGGGAAAAATGTTTTCTATATCCTTTATAAAATAACTCGTCAAAATAGATTAAACGTTAAAATTAATCCAAATAAAAGGCGTAAATTCTCATTACCCTCCATGGATGGCGTATTGGATTGCGTTTGATGGCGTATAATAGTGTTTCTGTAAAACAACTCCCAACATCCATAAATAAGCACATTTCACTCCTTTCATCAAACTACACAACATTCCAGGAGTCTGTACCCACATACCAAAACGCATTACACCACAGCAATTTTAACCAACAATTAGTATACACGCAAGTCAATGAGGAAACAAGCCAACCACGTAGGAAGCGACATAGAAACATCATTTGGTTTAACCCACCATATTAGAACACACATAGGACGATGTTTCTTAAACTTAATTGACAAACATTTCCCACCACACAACAAGCTACACAAGATTTTCAACAGAAACACAGTAAAAGTTAGTTATAGCTGCATGAACAACATTAAATCCACAATCACGAAACACAACACACACATTCTAAGGAAAAATGAAGGAAAAAACAATAGCACAAGTGGTTGTAACTGCAGAAATAAAGTTCATTGCCCACTCGGTGGCCAATGTTTGAGAAACATGCAACATCATATATAAAACAACTATTTCGACAAACAACACTAATGACACTAAGCATTACATAGGCATGACAGCAAACAGTTTTAAGGAGCGATACAGAAACCACACCAAATCTTCTCAACACAAAAAATATTCAAACGAAACCGAACTCTCCAAACACATATGGAATTTGAAAAACAAAAAACAAAATTTTAACATTAATTGGTCAATTTTAAAACGGTCAGCAGCATACTCAGGGGGGTCTGACCGATGTAATTTATGTTTGGAAGAAAAACTTTGCATTATGAAATCCGAAAAACCCACTTTACTTAACAAAAAATCAGAAATCCTTTCAACATGTCGGCACAAAAACAAGTTTAAGATAAAGAACGTAGGTGTAGGCAAGAACAAAGGTAGGAATGTAGGTAGCGCACCATCGACCCACACACCGCCATCAACCCACACACCCAGAAGCGTGGCCATCAACCCACACACCCATTCATTAGCAATGACGTAAGCAACTCAACCTATTTAAGACAGCGCCGAATCGAAAATCTTCAGCCGCCTGAAGATCGCCCAGCGTGAAACTGACAGTAGCGACCATCAACATTTGAGGTAAGCCCACTTATAGTATATATATTCTTTCATGTAAGTTGTTGACACTGTCTTCTGAGAGAGCTCAATACTGAAGTAGAGCATAAACATGTATAGATTATAACATGATCGTAAAATAGTAAACTAAAAAATGATGTAAACTCAAAATGTTTTTGGATATTTTGTAAATAATTTGTAATATATAGAGAATAATACATGGATGCTTGGAAATATGAAATTTATTTCGAGTGTTGATCAGGATATCTCACTCGTTCGCTTCGCTCACTCGTGAGATATCCTAATCAACACTCGAAATAAATTTCATATTTCCAAGCATCCATGTATTGTTCTGTTTATTATATAAAAAAATTGTCCTATTGCCTTGCAAAAATTGCATTAAACTATAATGCTGATTCAGCGATAATCGTCACATGTGCGATTATGATAAATAATCGCACATGTGAGATTATCACTTTTATTAGTGGCGGAAAAATCAATAAAACACTCTATTTTATAGAATAAAATATTTTAATCTTTTAGATTTTTTTTTTTGATTTTTTTTTAAAAAATATTTATAAATGAAAATGAAAAGCAACCATTTTTATTTTTATGCCATTGTATTTCTATTTATTGTATTTATATCTTAAGGTTGATTAGCTACCGTGTATAAAGATTTTAAAATAAATAAATAAACTAAAAAGTTTTATTTACTCGAGTTTTACGCACTAACCGATCATCAGACTAAAAGGTGATTAAAATCTAAGGAGGTTTTACATTACAGGCGTAAAATTTATTCTCATGACGGCACTTAGCTAAGAATTCGGACTTTTATTTAAAATAGAAGACTTTTCTGAATTTAAAATGCAAATTTTTTCTGCTAAGCACAAGTTGCAGTGCTTTGCTCCAGCTTTATACGCACTAACGCGCTTAATGATTGACCAATTAATTGGTAGATATTACGCCATACAATACGCCATCATTCTAATTAAAATTTGTACAGAAACACCATTATACGCCATCCACGTCATCAAACGCCATCCAATTCGCCATCCATGGATAGTAATAAGAATTTACACTTTTTATTTGCATTAATATTTTAACATTTAATTTATTTTTGACGGGTTATTTTATAAAGGGATTATAAAATAACAGGTGTCCTATACGCACGCTCTGATCCGTGTTCCTGTCGAGTTATAGAAATACTTGTGGAAGTTTGGAAGAACTCGTATTGAAAAACGGAAAATGGTTTCTATTTCTTAAATACAAACATTTTCAAAGAATATTCTTCCCACTCGCGTGTAATTTTGCGGGTAATTTGCGTGTAAGTGGACTTCACGCGTGTCGAGATTACACCCTTTCCGGGTTCCGGGCCTTCGGCCTTCCACCCGGGCTCGGGGATTAAGATCTCGTAGTAAGAAGAGAGAGATAGCAAGTGAGAATATATAATAGAGTACTCCCAATAAACTGACCGGGCTTAAAAAATAATGCTTACTTCAAAATCCACTTCCAAAGTAACTGGAACTGATGCGAATTTCCATGAATTTCCTTTTTCTCCAAATAATGACCAAACATTAACTATATTCACTGACCCAATCCCTCTTAAATAAACATTAAGGGAACCAATACTGCTTCCATACATGTGATAGTAGAAACTTAAACAATTGGTTTGCTTTCTGGAAATTGTAGGAGAAACAAGCCAGGCTTTGTCGCCTCTTGTTCTTGGCGAGGAGACTTCAATGTACATGTAATAACCTAAAAAATAATTATTTATTTTTTTAATTTTATCATCACAAGAATATTTGTTTTGTTTATGTACATGCATACAGGTTGAATAAACTTTAGGGCCGATCACATGAGCCGAGTTGGCGGTTATAACCAGGCTGACTCGTCTGATTAAGATCGTACTGTGGAATTTATTCAAATCTTTTCTTGCAGCCAGAGAAAGAAGTCGTGAAGCCTGTAAGCTAGGACAGCCCAGCCCTGTAAGCTAGGACAGTCCAGCCTGTAAGCTAGGACAGTCCAACTTGTAAGCTAGGACAGTCCAGCCTGTAAGCTAGGACAGCCCAGCCCTGTAAGCTAGGACAATCCAGCCTGTAAGCTAGGACAGCCCAGCCTGTAAGCTAGGACAATCCAGCCTGTAAGCTAGGACTGTCCAGCTTGTAAGCTAGGACAGTCCAGCCTGTAAGCTCGGACAGCCCAGCCTGTAAGCTAGGACAGCCCAGCCCTGTAAGCTAGGACAGCCCAAGCTGTAAGCTAGGACAGTCCAGCCTGTAAGCTAGGACAGCCCAGCCTGGAAGCTAGGACAGCCCAGCCCTGTAAGCTAGGACATTCCAGCCTGTAAGCTAGGACAGCCCAGCCTGTAAGCTAGGACAGTCCAGCCTGTAAGCTAGGACAGTCCAGCCTGTAAGCTAGGACAGCCCAGCCTGTAAGCATAGACAACCAGAAGACAGGGACTAGAAACACCACTGATTTCGCGCGACTCCTTTCGTGACATCCGTGATATGATTTTCAGCACGTAAGAATTATCGGTTGTCAAGGCAACCGGCTTTAAACCAGAACAAAAACGATAGTAAACATACGCGGTTTATGCAAATTTATTCAAAGACGATACTTTCCATAGAGATTTTTGAAGTTTACCTGTCAACAGAGATATATTTTCAAGGTATGTACGTTTTTAAATGTTTATTCTTACAGTAAATAGCGATTATAATTCTCGTCTTGTTTTGCTCTTTGTGTCAAAATGGCGCACGTAACAATCACGCTAGTTAGGTAGAGCTCTTTGGAACCCTGTAACCTTAAACTCAGACTCTCAGTAGCCCTCTCCTTTGGATATTTAGAATCTCTGATGGGATATTTATGGAATTAAAGCAGTTGCAAATTGTCAATCTAGTGTAAAAAGTGCTTTACTTTCGCCATAGACTTGCTCCAAGTCCGCCTCTTAGCGCTAGTTTTTGCGGGCCGGTGGAAAGGCCGGCGAGCGGAAAGGCGGGAGAGCGGAAAAGCGGGAGGAAAGAGACGGACTTGTTTCGCTTGCAGGTTTTTGAATCTAATTAAATATTCTGGCGGGAAATCGCTGAAACGTACATCGCCCTGTTTTGACGTGTTTCGGGTTGTCGTACATGCAATGGAAAGTGGTTCTACCCCTACTAAAACGTTTTCAAGAGTTGTTCAACTCCAACTTCCAAAGAATGTTAAATCACGGATATTAGATACTGTACATGTGGATCCGAATTATGTCACCGGTCGAAAAATTGACCGGTGAATTTTGGAGCGCTGCAGGTGGGAAAAGTCCCTTTCAACGAGGAACCGAAAGGTCAAAAATGTTTGAAAAGGACTTTGTCGCTTCTTTATTATCTGTTTAGTTTTCTATTAACCAGAAACTCCCATTGATTGTGCGTGTAGTGTTCACGACTACAACAAAGTCGCCATTTTTGTTGTCGAAAGATGCTCTCAATAGGAACCCTGTAACTAAGATTTGAAAGAATTTCAGGACTTCGTATTTTTATATTTAGAATAAGAAAAGAATTATTAACGGAACTGTCGCTTCTTTATTATCTGTTTAGTTTTCTATTAACCAGAAACTCCCATTGATTGTGCGTGTAGTGTTCACGACTACAACAAATAAAGTCGCCATTTTTGTTGTCGAAGGATGCTCTCAATAGGAACCCTGTAACTAAGATTTGAAAGAATTTCAGGACTTTGTATTTTTATATTTAGAATAAGAAAATAATTATCAACGAAACTGTCGCTTCTGTATTATCTGTATAGTTTTCAATTTACCCGAAATTTCCATTGATTGTGTGTATGATATCTGAGTTTATACTTGTAGAATGTAAGAAGGTCTAACGGTATAATATCTCAACAAACTGTTTAGATGCCATATAGAAAAGGCTATTCAGTCAAAAAAAGGTTCAAGTTGAAGAGAATGGAATCCAAATGAGAGCTGCAACATTCTCAATTTAAATAATTTGTGCCAGCACCAGACTGGTCTGCCAAGCCTTGGCAACTTGCTAGCTTGGTGGTGTAATGATTGCCAGCCCGAGAAAACCGACTGGGGATTGCGACCCTCCAAATTTAGTAGTGTGTACATCTATTTACTGACTTTATCTATGCATCCTTATATCTTGCAACTACACAGTGCTGTTATTAATGGGATTTATGCAATAAATAATATTAAAACTAGCTGTGTGTTGTTTATGTGGCTCCAACCCCCTGGTTCATTGTGGCTATCTTGTCACGCATGGCACACGTGAAGTATCACACTCCAGCATTAAAGAATCAGGCACTGTTGAACTGAGGCACGTGATACTTGCATGCTTAGAAGGCTGATGCAATATCTGGAACTACTAGTCAGGGTTTCCTGGGCCCGAGCTCAGCATTGTTGGCACCATTTCTCGAGTGGTTCAGAACAATTTGTGTTTGAAAACAATTTGTGAATCACAGATTGAATGAAAAGCTTGGTACTAGGTTGCTGAAATAGTGCCAGATTAAAGGTAAACCTCAAATTTTCTGACAAAATCAGGATCTGAACAGAGGACATGAAAAGCTTGCCACATGTTTCATGCTGATTGGTAGGTAACTACTTTAAATCCCCTGCTGTTGCTGCAAAGTTTAGCTAATATGATGTGAAGCATTTTCACATCACATAGTCTTCTATATTTTGTAGCATACATTCAGCAGAAGAATTTATTTTAGGACCATGTTGGGATCCTTTAATTTTGTTAAAGGGATCAGATATTATTTCAATAAGTGTTTCCACCAATAACCGTTCACCGTCATTATATAAGTTGGTGAACGAGTATTTTGTATCACTGGTATGAGGAATCTCTGTATTAAAAAACAACAACAAAAAAACAAAAGCTAGGAAGGGTGAAAATCCATACAGAATTTTTTACAAAAAACGTATACCCATTGTACACTGAATTAATTCCATCTGAATTTTGTGGATATTACTGTATTTCCCCAAACTCATTATTCCATAAGTTTTATGTATTGTTTGATCTGTGCATGTTTGAACAACTTAATATACTACAAGATATTTAACAGTCTTAACAGTACTAAAATCGTACAAAAATATTAACACCACATACTACAATTCATAGTTTATTCCATATATCTGTAGTTAATACAAAATCATTTATACATATACTGTACTGCATTTATACAAATGAAACAGACTCACTTTCTTTTTAAACATACGCTTACTGTAGTTTATATTTTCACAGACAATCCAGAAGACAACATTTGTCTTCTGGACTGTATAAAGATATGTTACACAAGTCAGTTAATAGGAGTGAAGAGGTATTATCTCTTAAATTACTGCCTATGACAATTTGTAGCAAGAATTAAACCATAATTTTGAAGTTTTACCCAGAGGCTTTGCTCTCTTTTTACTTGAATGTACGTTTGTGTTTTCCATCTGAAATTGAGAAATAAAAGGGATACATCAACACATAAATTTATTAGATTTTTAATTCAAGACAAAAAATGAGCATATGAAAACGTTTACCACAAGGGAATAATTAATTACCTTCATTTTCAGTTATTTCTCCGTCTTCGCTACTTGAATCTTCGCCCTCGCTCTCATTGTCTTCTACAAAATCTATCTCCAAATATCTCATCCCAGTTGACCGCATCCGCCATATTTTATTATTTTGGTATTAAACGAGCCCGCAAAATTTATGCACAGACCGTATCACGGATATAACGCGCGAAATCAGTGGCGTTTCTAGTCCCTGTCTTCTGGATTGTCTATGCTGTAAGCTAGGACGGTCCAGGCTCATGTACGTATAACCTTAGGCAAAGTTAACTGCAGATCTAGTAAGCTAGCGATCTTTTCCTTCAAACCCTTGGCGCCCGAGAACTCTCCCCTGGACGAGTAATATCGTCTGGCGTTAATAGCTAGAGTAAAATAATAAAAGTCGACAGTGGAAGAGTTAAAAACCTTAAAAATTCCTTACAAAAGTTAAGTTCTGGCTGGTACAATACACGATGATGTACCAAGACATGATGTTGGGTGAGTACAACTACTGCTTTAGCAGTATACTAGTGCTATTAAATAGAAGATACTGGAAAGCATTTTGGTGGTTGTAGTCGCCCAACGCTGTCAAACGTCATCGTGTAAATGGCCTATGTGACAATTAGACAACGAGGCCCAAGTGGACAACGATAACAAGTTGTTTTCAAGAAACCGTAGGAGCTAGCCATCTTTTTCACAGCGCATGTAATTACATAGTCACCTCCAAATTCTTTGTTTCAAGTCGTATTTCCTTCATCAATACTGGATGAGGAACGTACATTTAGTTCATCAAACATTCATGAGGAACAATTAAACTAAACGTCCCTCATTACTATTAATAACCATCCGGCGATGCTAACAGAAAAGTCTCTCTGGGCAACCCTGTGAAGATTGTTGCAAAGCTGAATTCATCTTTTATACCTTGTTTTGCCCTCCAAAAGTTAAGGGATAACAATTTGTCTTTGCGTGTGAGTCCATACTTTTCTTTATATCTTCGGTCAGTTCAGTGACCATGTAATTACAAAGCAAATGCAAGGCATTTTGGGTTATTAGTGATTAAATGCCCCTCAAGCCTCGGGAGGGTTTGTGGAAGTCCCCCGCGGACGTACGCGGCCCTCGTGACTTCCGCAACTGACCCTCCCTCGGCCTCTCTCCTACGCAGAGGTTCAGAGGCGAAAGCGCGCGGGCGAGAGAGAAGACGCGGGGTTCTCCGCGCGCTTTACGATTGCCCGCGCGCCTGCGACTAACCAGAATAATCAATAGAGCCTCTGCGGCAGAGAGCTCCCTCGGCTTTCGGGGACATTTACTAATAACCCTCAATTCCATGCGTTTACTTATAACAACAGTTGTAGTACTTATATTTAATTTACAGTTTGGATCTTGGCAAGATAGCCATATAAAGTTTACCTGAACTAATACCAGTTGTATGGTCTGCATTTGGACCTGTAACACTGCTTGGGGTACTTCCACTAAGTCTTGTCCAATCAAAGTTGTCTCCAGTAGATATGTTTCTCCATGCGCATAAACCACTTTCAAAGTCGCACGAAGCTGAAGCTGTACCTGTGAAGACATTTTATTATTAGTTTAGTTCATTTTTAGATCAATTAAGAGCAGCAACGACTCAACTCAACTTTTTTACCGCAAATTTAATTGAAATATATTACATTCCTATTAGTCATGAAGTTCTTTTGTCTTGGCTGATTAGTTCCATCTGTACTGATCTGAGAGCTTATGAAACAAAAGAAAATGTCGCGTGAAGAGACATTTTTCGCCAAGTGGAAATCCAGCCTTTTATGGTCACGCAAAGGACAACTTGCAAGGCAGCACGTGCTAATTGCCCATAGCTGGGGCAGTGATCGCCCTGCGAGTGATACGCTTCAGAAGGGAACAAACATGACGAGTATACGCGAGGTGAGGTTGACTTGAGATGAAAATGGCTGTGTAACCGGTAGGGGGTAGCCCATTTGTGAGACAGTACTGTATTGCCCACTTTACCTCCCTGTCTAATATCGTATTCTGTGACGTCAATTAACGAACGTTGTCAATAACATCAAGGTAAACAAAGATGATGACTATCTGAGAAAAATGTTTTGAATCACTGATTTAAAAGAACAAGCTATTGACAAAATACAGCAGTAATATTTTTTGTATCAAATTAATATTAACGACGAGAACGTTTTGGCGTTGCGATTGTTTATCTTATCTATTTATTTATTTAACTGTCAACGTTTGTAGGAGTGACGGACAATTAAAATTTGCAGAATTACACGACTATCAGAATTTATTTTCATTTTACATGTTGGAATTTTTTAAGTGCATCAAACGAAATTCTTACCAGAAGAATTTGTGACACCATCTCCTGTGAATCCTTCTTGACAAGTACAGATAAAAGAACCAATGGTGTTGTTACATGTAGCATTTTGATGACATACTGTTGAGTTCAGACTACATTCGTCAACATCATTTAAAATAAACATTTCTCAAATTATAAATCAAAACTCAGTAATTGACTTAATTAAACATATCACGAGAGTTACTTGTAATATGCAGCACTGAATGGTTTGTTAACTATAGCACGTATGACTAAATAACGTTAGAAATATATTTTGCAACTGATCAAGGGTAAGCTAGGATCATCTTCTACACTACGTGATTCTTAGTTGGAGTCGCTGCACGTGCTCGCAAAGGTCTGTTTGCCAGAGGAAATTTGTCCCCCCTCCTCCCAAGGAGAAAAATATTTACTACCAGCTTGTCACAGCACAACATTCCTTGCTTTGTGTTTGACAATCAAATAGAATCTTAGAAAAAAAACACGTAATCTCTTCTCCAGCTGCTTACTTGAGTAGAAAATTTCTTTCTAACATTTTTGTCACCAAAGTTAAACACTTAATATCAGCTCTAGTAAAAACACGAACTACAGTAGTCCAATCTTAGCTGACAACGACCAGATTAATTGTATCCATGTCTTAAATACCTTCCAAGCATACCTCAGTTCTTAAAGACTAAAACCTTTCCTCTGATTGGTGGAAGTGTGCACATGACAGAACACGAGATCAGTGCATGTTGTGAAGTTCATCCATGATCATCAGACGGGGAGGTGAAGTGAACAGTAGGAGGCGGAGCGTAATAGCGTGGCGACTGAAAATTATTTTCGTTGCCACGAAAAATTAAATTCGAGAGGCAAATCACTTCAAAAAATCACGTACACTTTGCAAAAAAATCTCAATTCTTACTAAGGCAAAACGTGGGAGAGATCATACATTTTCGCCAAAGTTTGACTAAGAATTTGTTTTTGAAAAAACCTCAGATCTTCAGAAATGAGGTTCCAATTGACCAATTAAAATAAAGTTAATAATTTTATTGGCAGATAGATTTCAGAAAAGATCGGATAATTCTATAGCTAAACCTGACGTTGAATAACAAAAAATAAGTATAAACTATATGATTTGTTGCTTTCAAAAGATCATAAAAACGCACTTCAAAATGTAAGAAATAGTGTTTCAGAGATCCTAAAAATAGAGAATTTCCTGTGGGAGCATGATCCGGGACCCCCCCAAGTAACAAAGCCAAAGGCGTTTCATCGGATTCTCCAACCCCCTCGTTTTCCATGGCTTTGCCGCTGAAGGAATGTCAGCTTCTGGTGCACCGACACAGCTCCTATAACTAGGCTATATTTCAATAGGAAGATTTAACATAGACGCATGGCTCTGCTTGAAATGGATCAAAAGTTGAGGATGCCATGAAAAAATGAATAATGACAGCTAGAAACTATGATGATATGATAATATATGGCAATGATAAGATTAAAGGCCAGTATATGCAGCCCATAAATTAATTACGCGTTGTCTTATGTATATATCACAGTATATGTACATATACCATTTGGATGGCACTGCAAGAGAAAGTTACATGCGGGATGTATTACATAATGTATTACGCCTATTACATAATTACTCAGTGGTGGCTTGTTATGAATTTGTTTGTGACTATTTCAATCTTTCACAGTCCTTGAACGTTAGATGCACGGTACATGCATTTCGATGGTTCACGTAATTCTATCATCGGTAGCCATCTACATACGCATAACTATATAGACATGCATGCATGGATGTAATTAACTTGTAAATGGCGCGCGCGAGTAGATCAATGAATATTTATCCCACCTTGTAAACTGCAGATAACACCTGCGTCTTCCCCATGACTGCAATCGTGATTCCCAAATCCTCGATGACGACACAAAGCCAGCCTTGTCTCTGTACCAATACATTGAACATCATCTAACCATATTCTACCAGTTCCATCCGGAACAGCACCACCCTGCAGAGCACTGTGAGCGCCAGCTGTGTAACCAAGTTGTTTGCATGCTACATTAGCGTCAGCAATATCCCAAGAATCATCACAAATTGTTCCCCATTGTCCTTGATGAAATATCTCCAGTCGTCCCGCGTGAAATCTATTTCCAGAAGTTGGAATAATGCGTAGATCTAGAATTAAGAAGTAAAGAAAATTGAAAAATATAAATATAAAAAGAGTAAAGAAGAGAGAAAATGTAAGAAAAGATAAAAAGGTAAAAAGGGAAGGAATAGAATAGAATAAAACTTTATTTTACGAGGGAAAAGACGTATTAACCGTAAAGGTTATCTAACATACGGCCATCACAATATTACAATATTTACAAATACAACAGACATAACTAATACACTATATATGGAAATAATGTGAAGTGATAAACTAGTCAAATTGAAACACATTTACAATTCAATAAAAAATCACAATTGACGCAAAAAAGGTCTTCCAGATGGTTAATACAGGTAAGTTTATGAAGAAAGTAATTAGGGAGTTTGCGTTTAGTAGTAGTTAATCTTAACGTGAAAGCATCAGAAGTACATGCAGATGACATGGCAAGCTGTTTGCAGTCACTATCTAAGGCGTTAAAGAGAATTGAAGCGCTGTAGAGAAATGAAGAAGAAGAATAAAAGAAAGTGAAAACCAAAGGAAAAAACCCCGGAGGAAAAGTAGGTAATGGGAAACGGAAGTCGAGAGAAAGAAAGGTGTGTGGGGAGGGAGGGAGGGAGGGAGGGGGTTAATTGCGTTGGAGTTGCATTGGCAAATGGTGTAGAGTAAAATAGAGGCAGGCAACCAGCGTGTTAATGGTCAAAGCCAGCCCTGCTTTTGACAAACCTATAACGTGAGCAAACCAATGCAATTTGTTTTACGATTTTTACCTGATGCTGGAGTAGGAGTAGTTGGAGTTGTTGAAAAGCGTCGTTTGTATGTCTGGACTAAACCGTGGAATAGGTACAATTTTACTTGAGGAAACAATTGCGTGTCTTGTAGGACTAATGTTTTGGCTTGGACTTGAAAAAGTAAAAATTCCCTTTGCTTCAAATACTGACTTTCCAATTGCACGTAATCCCATTGTCCCCAGAACGATATCAGGTAAAATGATTGTAACTGTAGAACAAATAATTGGACTAGGTCGTATTGTGGTGCTGGCTATGGCAATTTGTTTTACGATTTTTGCCTGATGCTGGAGCAGGAATAGTTGGAGTTGTTGAAAAGCGTTGGGTTGCTGAAAAAGTTGAAGTCGTTTGTATGTCAGGACTAAACCGTGGAATAGGTACAATTTTCATTGAGGAAACAATTCCGTGTCTTGTAGGTCTAGTATGTTGGCTTGGACATGAAAAAGTAAAAATTCCCTTTGATTCAAATACTGAGTTTCCAATTGCATGTAATTCCATTGTCCCCAAAGCCAGGTCTGACATTTTAAACAAATTTAATAAATTATTGTTTATTTATTATATACCTATTACAATATTATCGAAATTTATTGGGTCAAAGTGATTAAAAAGATGTTTGCAATGCCCAACAGAAAACACACTATTTGAGAAAGCAACCGCGCGTTGTCTGGAAATCCATTTGCACAGACCGTGCACCGACCAACCAGAATTTAAAACACTGCTTAACAAAAAACAAATAATTAAAAGCTCCATTTAATTTAATTTATACGTATAGTCCGCGGTTGACGTCATTTGAACACGAAAGAAGCTGAGCAAAGACGGAAGACGGAAGGTGATAGTCTTTTGCACTTTTGTGTTCCATTGGCGCCGCGTCAAACGTTGCTTTGTACGAATATAAATATGAACGAAAAAGCTATTCTTTTATAAGTTGCGCATTTTAAAATGTTTCGAGGCACTTTTTCCGGGTTCAAATAGCCTCAAACGTACCTTTAGAAGAATACATATGTACACGAGCTGTATGTTTAAATTGTTTTAGACATAACACCATACTATCTGCATTACAACACCATGTTATCTGCATTGCAACATAATACCATCTGCATTACAACACCATACTATCTGCATTACAACATCACACTATCTGTATTACAACATCATACTATCTGCATTACAACATCACACTATCTGCATTACAACATCAAACTATCTGCATTACAACACCATACTATCTGCGTTACAACATCAAACTATCTGCATTACAACATCATACTATCTGCATTACAACATCACACTATCTGCATTACAACATCACACTATCTGCATTACAACATCATACTATCTGCATTACAACACCATACTATCTGCATTACAACACCGTACTATCTGCATTACAACATCATACTATCTGCATTACAACATCATACTATCTGCATTACAACACCATACTATCTGCATTACAACACCGTACTATCTGCATTACAACACCATACTATCTGCATTACAACATCATACTATCTGCATTACAACATCACACTATCTGCATTACAACACCATACTATCTGCGTTACAACATCACACTATCTGCGTTACCACATCATACTATCTGCATTACAACAACATACTATCTGCATTACAACACCATACTATCTGCATTACTACATCATACTATCTGCATTACAACATCATACTATCTGCATTACAACATCATACTATCTGCATTACAACATTATACTATCTGCGTTACAACACCATACTATCTGCATTACAACACCATACTATCTGCATTACAACATCATACTATCTGCATTACAACATCATAGTATCTGCATTACAACATCATACTATCTGCATTACAACATCATACTATCTGTATTACAACATTACGTATTTGTCTTACATCACAAAATATTGGACGGACACGTGACGCCAATGTAGACGTTTGATTGGACAGGTGTTTGTGAGGATATATTAATTAGCATTGTAAGACCATTGATTTCATTGGTCCTTGATAAACAAAAGTAAATGAATATAGCGCTCAAGCAAGCAGACATTTGCAGAGGGGAATGAACCATATAAGACACCTGCATTTGAGGTTAAGAATTAGCCTGCGTATAACCAGGCAGCTTTTATATATTCAGGTAACATCAGAATTAAACATCAGATATATTCTAGACAAAGATGGGTCGATAACACAGAATGTTGGGTAGAGTGCCAGCAATAAAAAAAACTTCCTCAAAACTATATATTGTTTTTTATATAATTGTCCAAATTAAAATTAGTTCAGTCAGTTGACAGTCACTCACAAAATAAATGATAAAGTATGTTGTCAACATATTTTAAATTAGATATGATTAGATTTGTATTCCATTCATCGCTATTATATTCTCATTATTATGACCTCGACTGTTATGCAACCAACAATATGAAATTGGACCTCGACTTACACCATATATTTTTCTTATGTGCAAAACTAACCCAGTAGTTGTAAGGTTTAACAAACAGTTACCTGGCTTCGAATCTAAGGGATAGTTAGAACATGTTCCGTTCAATTGAAGTGTGACGTCATCAATTGCTATATCTCCTTGATACGAAGGGCCTGCAACACCTTCAAATATTATCTAAAATTTAAAAAATTAAGTGAAGTAAAATTAAACGAAGTAAAATTAGTGGCACAGTGGTAGCCTTTCACGTCGGCAACCTGGGGTCGATTCCTGCTCACTAGTTATCTGTTTAAAAAAGCCGCATATGCAAAGAGTGCTTCCAGATTGACTCTATTAAACATCGCAGATATTTTTTGTGTACTCTGGTTTCTTGGACAAATGAAGGATGATGGCTCTTACCTGCCCTTACTGAACCTCTAGGGAGACCAGTTTAGATGTAACAGATATTAAAGTTATCTAGTATAAATAAAGTTAGTTTAGTTTACTCCAGTTTCCTACTGTAGTAAAACTGGACCAAGAGCAATGGCCCTTACTGGATCTCTAGGAAGAACAGTTTAGTTATGACCAATAAGGTAATCCAGTATAAATAGAATTAGTTTATAGCGGTAAGACAGGCAATTAGAGAAAACGTCTGGTAGGAAACGGTACGAACCTCACTTTCATGTAATTCAGTACAAATCTCATAGGCTAATCTGATACAGGTTTAACCAATCATATCACCCTGTTTGAGGGTTACCCAATCAGAGATGGTGAACACGTTCTGTTCAGCGAGAATTCCATTGGAGCGGTTTGATCACGGCAATCATCGTACCGCTTCCGACCAATTTTCTCTCCTCTCCTGTCTCACCGCTACTATGAATTAACTACGGGAGAGAAAACCTCTGGGATCAGGGTAAAGTGGGGGTGGCCTTTGTTAATATAGATTGGTCATGGCCTCAAGAAGAAGTTACCGAAAAAATGAATAATAAATAAGTGAAAATGTAGAAGAAAAATGCTACATTGTGACTTCGTTCAGCTCTGTAACTTATAGCTATACAACTTTTTATATTATTTTAAAAGTTTATATTTGAACAAGATGTAAGTAGTGAAGAAGAATCTTTGTTTAGTTTTTCACAGATTATATTTGACAGTGGCCACTAGTAAAAGCAGAGCATGAGCTACGATTAATAATCTTAATTTAGCTATTCCCCTAGCCTGCATCAGAGACGCTCGTGGGTGTAAAAATGTACGTGTACACAGGCTATGACGTAGGCTTTCATTTACCCCACCCCTCTGCAAAAATCATATTTTATTTTATCACAGAATGGTAAACCATTACATCTTATTTACCCATTCAGTTACTTTTTGTTAAGGTTCCTTTTTTTAATACTAAATTAGAGGTCTCTCTTAGTTACAGCATCAATTTCTTCAATTCAAACTTAACATTTTCATGAAATTATTCTGCACACGTTAATAAAGTTCAACGGTTAAACGGTATTTCTTTCTCAGTAAAACATAACTAAAACAAACAATAATCACAGAGGCTAATATAAAGGTGACTAACTTGTTTAATATAATTTTAGTGTTGAACCTGAAAGAGAAATTTATCAGAACAGAAAAAACGTAGTTAAATTGCTAGGTTGAACTATAATGCAAAGTTTCACTCGAAAGTTTGGAACTATTAAATCTATATTATTTGACAAGATTTTTGCTGTTTTTACTGAGTTACTAAAAGGGTTTTGAAGTTAAAAACAAATTTGCTACCGTTAAATTTTTCTTGGGCTCTGCTTTTATATTTGTCACTGCAAACACTGCCAATTCTGTTTGTCTTTTTACTAAGGCGTTTGTTTTATCCTGGTGTTCTCGTTCGGTTTCTTCGTTTTTGTTGACAAAAAAAAGGCAATCAGTTCTCTTCAAAATGTAAAAGGTTGTTTGTTTTCATTTTCTCTTCATTGCTTTTTCTTGAGTAAAGTAAAATATACCAGTGTTCTGTGCCAGCTAGTGCACGAGTGTTTGCCGACTTTGAACAGGAAAAAAACATCGTTTTGATTTTTCCAGTATATATATATATATATATATATATATGATATTGTTACGTGACCGCTATACGCAACAAAAAGTGTAACCTCAGCTGTTTGGTTTTTACAATTATTTATTTAATTAACAATAAACTTAGAACAGATACTGAAAATGTCTATAAGGATTAAAACTAAACTAAAGTTCAGAAACTTATCTGTCGTCTGCGCACAACGAAACAGTCAATAGAACGTTCCAGCAACAGGTTATTTAACAATCCGTATGGACTTGAAAAGGAAGGAATCAGGGGCGGATTTAGCATACATCAGACCAGTCACGCGACTACGTAAAAAATCACAAGAATAATTGCGCAATAAGACAATATTTTAATCTCAAGAGTCTTCTAGAAAATGTTATGGTGCGACTGCTTTGACTTGGCCTTCAGTGATCGCAGAGATTGGGTTTTATCTTAGTTTGCGAGTCAGCAAACACCGGGCAGAGATGACAGGTGGTCAGCGTTTGCTTTGAGAGTTTTGCTGGATCTGCACCATGGCAACCACTTTTTTGCTGGATTTGCCTCAAACCTGATTGGCTCTCGCGTTGATTTCAAGCGTTTTGCTGGATCTGCACCATGGCAACCACTTTTTGCTGGATTTGCCTCAAACCTGATTGGCTCTCGCGTTGATTTCAAGCGTTTTGCTGGATCTGCACCATGGCTTGCTGAAAATTGGATTGCTGAGTTAGCTGAGATACTGAGTAATTAGATTTATATTCATCGTCATCGAAGCTTCTCACTTCTCACAGCTGTGTTTCAGTCATGAGTTCTGTAAGCGTTTTCGAATGGGTTTTAGCTGCTTACACAGTCATCGATTTGTTTCAACAGAGTAACATTTAACAGACGCGATTGGAAGCATTTCGAGCTTCTCAATTTTGGCGCGGAGTCATTTATTCCCCCACTGCTGTAAGGTAAGACTGGTAAGTGAAGGTCGTCTTCTTTCATTTCAAATCTACAAACAGTCTAGTGTCGAATATATGTGTTTTGTCCAGTCTCAGTATCGTATTATTTATCATTTTGCGTCCTAGTGAAGTCTGAGTTCAGAGTTCAGACGTATATTTATTCAGCAGGCGGCATTAGCATATTTCACGCTTGCCGGGAGCTTTTATATGAATTTGAAACTCAAAGGATCAATGGATCCTTAAGCCCAGGTTTAGTTCAACGTTAAATTGGATCTTTCTTTTCATGATTTTGAAATGAATACTGTTTTCAAAGTATTGTTAGTCTCGCTATCTTGCTCTGATGAGATATATTTTAACGGCGTGTTCGTGAAATATGATCTCAGGTAGTCAGGTTGTCGGTAGATGACATATAATTTATTAAGGTGGTCTTCCACCCAGAAAATATTTTTCTCTACATTTAAGTATAAGACAAAATAAAGTTCATATTATTGTAGCATTTTAAAGGTAACCCTGAAAACACTCTATTCTACTCTTGTGTTGACATGGTAACCAAGATAATTGCCCCCTATGGTGAAACAGAGCCCTTAAATTCAGACCTGATAACACATGAAGGAGTGCTCTGGGAAATGTTTTTAATGGTTTATTTTATCAATAAATACATATTCTAGAAGCTAAAATTAAAAAAATGGAACAATTATTAGTGTTTTCAAAAATTTTGGAGATTCTTCAAAAAAATAGCAATTTTTAAAAATTAAGCGAGCGTACAGTGTACTATAAAGGAAAAAGCTTTACAATACTTCTCAGTTTTATAGGTTTAGTTCCTAGATACTTGTTGTATCTTCCAATATTGAAAAGTTCATAACAGTTGGTTCAAAAGTGATGGAGATATGCTGTCTGAAATATATACTTTTTGATGAATTTTACGATTTGGGAAAAATTGCTTTAAAGTTAAGATAAAATGTTATGTTGACTTTCCTTCGGCAAGTCTTACAGCAGCGGTAAAATGGATTGAAATGGCATTTAGAACAAGAAAGGACTGAAAGGGAATAGCATTCCCGCGCGAGTGTTATCCCGAGGGACTGGAAGCGCCTTATTAAGCGAGAGACGTTGTAATGGCGCCAAGACGTAGTTCTACGTCAAGGTGTCAGTCCATCGAAATAAGGTTCCATTTTAATGTTGCGGCTGACTTAAGGGACATCATGTAAAGTCCGAGTAATAGTCGATCTGCTAATGACTTTTCAAAGAACCGAGCAGTCGAACAACGCGGTATTTTGTCGTTGTTTAATATCTGGTGGAGGTCGCATCAAGGAACCGACGGAGACCCGAATTTTAGCCTAGCTAGGCCAAAACATTTTTTAAAAAATTTAGACTGGCATATTATTGAGATATGTTAGTAAGTCTCTCGCCTAGGATACAGTACTGCCTAGAAGTAACCTAACAAAATCCGCGGTGATCCTAGGTCGAACCTCGGTTCAACCTAGGATCAACCGCGGGCCTGCCTAGGATCAACCTCGGTTGATCCTGGGGCGAACCTAGGGCGAACCTAGGGTGAACCTAGGTTCGCCCGAGCGAACCTCAACCGCAAACGCATACGAGAAATATACGATCACGGTAGTCGGAAGAAGTCGCTAATTTCCGAAGCGAGATCTCACCGCGTAGTTATATTCCTGTTAAAAAATTCTGGTGCGTTTATATGGACAAGCGGGCCAGAGGCGAGATCTCGGTATTAAAGCGGGCTGAAAAATTTCTCATATAAACACTCGCAGCCGGGCTGGAGGCCTGTTTCAAACGTCGAATTTGTCATGTGTCGAATCAAAAACATCGACCGCTTTGGTCGGTAAAACGACCAAAGTGCGACGTGGTTTCAAACGTCGAATTTATCATGTGTCCAAACAAACTGGGACGAGATTTAAGTTCAGGACTTCAGTACTTTTAAAATGCAATCCGAACGAGTTCTTTAATACGGGAGGCCGATTACGTTCGACACATGATAAATTCGACGTTTGAAACCGACGTCGAATTTGGTCGAACTTTGTCAACCGTCATTAGATTCGACACATGATAAATTCGACGTTTGAAACGGGCCTACCGACGCCGTCTATTGTTTGGCACTTGAAATACTTGAAATCATCTCGGTAAGCGGGATGAATTTTTCCAAAAAAACGCGAGCCAGAAATTATTACTTGATATAAATTAGGAGCTGATTAGTCTATTGTTTGTGATAATTTCATACGACTACAGCATTATAACACGGCATAATTGTGTCAAGAGACAAGATGCTACTTTTCTTCGGCTTTTTAAAGTAAAACGCGTCTTAGCAACGCTAGTTATTTGGAATAAAAATCAGTGCTATTTAGTAAATGCAACCACGAAATCGTCGAGACTGTGTGCAGACATGCAAAAGAGCGACTTTTAGAATACTTTGGTGATTAAAAATTATTCATTTCCCTTGCTTCGGACTAGAAACTTGTATAAGGTAGTTGTCCGTGACGTCGGCATGTCATGTTTATTTTGCTGCCCACTTAATGGTCGGACGAGGTCGGAACCCGAAGTGTTTGTTCAACCGCAGTTTTTCTCTTGCGGTTCGACGTGTCACCGCAACCTCACCGCTACCTCACCGCAACCTCACCGCAACCTCACCGCAACCTCACCGCAACCTCACCGCTAATCCACCGCCACCTCACCGCAACCGCACCGCAACCGCACTGTTAGGTTACTTCTAGGCAGTACTGTATGTTTGGCTTTTTGGTTTTGACCCCGAATTAGACTTTAAGGGGTTAAGTTCCCTAAGTTTAAAGAATTGGGGAAGGTCCATGTCGAATTTTCAAAAAGTATATCCAGAATGCAATTCGAGGGTAGTTTTCAGGGCGGTGATGGGCTCTATGTTATTAGTGTTTATATCCATTGAATAAAACGCAAGTAGCGGAATTTTTTTATTTAGACCAATGATTTTCTTCCTTTCTAACGTTGATGAAATATTGCTGCTAAGTTAAATAAACGACTGAGTCTCTACAGGGCTGGTTTTGATACGATTAACAGTTTAACTGAATATTAACACAGTGTACCGCTCCCCCCTGATAAATATATTGATCTTGGTTGTCAATTTCATAACAGTTCACCTCACTGCGGTGTAAACAATTCCCGTTGCTTCAAATATCTCGTTGTATGAAGAACTATCCGACCCAAATCTTATATCAAAATAAACCGCGAAATGTGGAGAATATTCTTGTTACGAGATGATATCGTACTGAACGTTTCGTAGCCAAAAAATGTAACCTGTGTAACTGCCACATTGCTTCTTGTCATAACGAGACAAGAGCATGAGAAATATTAATGATTACCAGTTTTTAACATGTATTTTGTGTTTTTGAGAAAGCGAGTCCAGATATTTTCATGTGGTTATGGAATTTCTAAGAATTGTCAATGTAGTGACCTTGATATCTCAGCAGTGCCTTAGTTGTAAACCTGACAAGCGAATAAGCATATTCACGTCACAGATAAATGTCGACCTCATGTAGATAAATTCAACGGAATATGTACGTTTTCTAGATTTAAATCTAGATTTTAAAGACCCAATCCACCTTGAAATGCAAATTTCGTCGAAAAGTTGTGTTTTTGAGATTTTGACACTTTGAAGGGTAAATACGAAAAATCAAAATTTGCAATATAAAAAGGAACGTATAGAGAATTGATTTAGCAGATATTTGAAAAAGTGAAAAAAATTAATTTTTGGGTGGAAGACCCCCTTAAATTAATCTTTGAGACAATGAATAATTGCATGGGTGTTCGCTCCTGTCTCGTTTAGCTAACTAATATTATAGTTAGCTTTGTAAATATATAATTCTGTATAATTTTCTCAATAAAGTTTAAGAAACATCCAATTTGGACAAAATATTTTGCAATAATGATAAAATGTGCCATTAAAAATATGTTTTAAAAGTTTCAAAATTGTGCTCAAATGTGCTGTCAGATCGCGGGAAATGCCACTTTAGAGACCCCAATTTCAAAAAATTTCCGGGGGGGCATGCCCCCGCACCCACCTAGATCTGTGGACCATAAGTTTGACTGACATTTTTAAAATCCTAAATCCGGCCCTGGGAATAATAAAACCAACTATATATATTTAACAGTTATACCATGAGCTCGAGTTGTATATGAGCTCATAGCCAACGAGGCGCTTCGCCGAGTTGGCTATTAGTTCGTATACAACGACAGCGAATGGTATAACTGTTTTATTATATAGCCAAGCACTGTACAAGAGACAAAATTACAGCGAAATGTTTGAAACAACAAACTTCCAGCATAGGCAACTTAATACTTCCGCCATGCGTAATGATGCGTTCACATAGAGTTTCTCGCTGAGCTGTTCGGTAAACAGCTTCGAAATGTTGTATAAATGTTGCTCCGCGAGAGGCAAAAAATGTGTTAAGCAGATCAACAAAAAAGATTAAAAGGTACCTTTATGAAGTCAAAAGGGGGGCAGTTGTTTATATTAGCGTTGCTGTCGTGAAAAAGGTTTTGATTTCATGCAAAAATGAAACTGAAACACCTTCGGCAGTGAAACTAAATTACTTAGTTGGTTGTTTTTGAAAAAGAACATGCTTTTTACTACTCCAAATGCTTATCTAAATAAAAAGTCTCTTTACTGGTGATCTCCTACGAAATGTGTGTTGTAGCTAAGCTTGATTTTAACCGTGAGTTTCTTTGTTTGGCAACAAATTAATATCAACCCGTTAATTTAGTCGGGCTTTTGAAGTAAAAAGGCGTAATTTTTAGGTGAACTTTACCATTTAACATGCTAAATTGTGTATTTGTTAATGTATTTTTACACAATGTTGTTTTTTTATACATTGGTTTGAGGGTGTTGATGTTTTTCTGCATAAAAATCCGTCAATTTCAACTCTTTTCTGCAGTTTAAAAAAACATGCCGCCATCTTGTTTTTCCTCTACTAGCAGGATATGAGCTGATAGCCTGGTAGTAGGAAACCAATCAGATTACGCAAAAGCTCATATCCGATAGCATGCTATATAATACATATATATATATATATATATATATATATATATATATATATATATATATATATATATATATATATATATATATATATATATATATATATATATAGTTCAATCTACAGACACGGTTTGAATGTAGTATATATACCGTGGGTATACCTATTAGCGATAATGCAACGCTCACTACCCTTGTGGAAGTTTGAGCACAATGGGCCCATGCGCACTTCACGCTATCTGAATGTACTTCACCGATGCTGTCCCACATGCGGTTGTCACCGACGATCGCATGTGTATAAGTAATTCGTGAAATTCAGTCAGATTGTTCCAAGCTACACTGATGAGCTGTTGTACAGCGAAACACCGTGTCTGTAGATTGAACTATATATATATTTCTAAAATTCATTAATAATTCATGAGGAAAACACAAAGAAAAATCATGAGCGTATCGGATCTATATATGTGATATAGACTCGCTCTAAGTTTCTCGCTGGTTTTTAACGGCTGAGATAAGCTTAATTTTCAAAATTACTACGCCAATGAACGTATGAAGTGATTCTTTTTAGAAGCCATTTAAAAACCTTGCAGTACGGGCTTTATCGGCTCTAAAACACTCGGCTATCGCCTCGTGTTTTATATCCGATAAAGCCCTCCTGCGCGGTTTATAAATATTACATATATACTCTTTCATGTAAGTTGTTGACACTGTCTTCTGAGAGAGCTAAATACTGAAGTAGACCATAAACATGTATAGATTATAACATGATGGTAAAACAGTAAACTCAAAAATTAACTAAAAATTTTATTTACTCGAGTTTCACGCACTAGGCGATCATCAGACTAAAAGGTGATTAAAATCTAAGGAGGTTTCATATTACAGGCGTAAAATTTATTCTCATGATGGCACTTAGCTAAGAATTCGGATCTTTTATTTAAAATAGAAGACTTATCTGAATGTAAAAGGCAAATTTTTTCTGCTAAGCACAAGTTGCAGGGCTTTGCTCCAGCTTTATACGCACTAACGCGCTTAATGTTTGACCAATTAATTGGTAGATATTACGCCATACAATACGCCATCATTCTAATTAAAATTTGTACAGAAACACCATTATACGCCATCCACGTCATCAAACGCCATACAATTCGACATCCATGGACAGTAATGAGAATTTACGCTTTTTATTTGCGTTAATATTTTAACGTTTAATTTATTTTTGACGGGTTATTTTATAAAGGGATTATAAAATAACAGGTGTCCTATACACACGCTCTGATTGGACAGAGATACGTTTTCCCATGTTCCTGTCGAGTTATAGAAATACTTGTGGAAGTTTGGAAGAACTCGTATTGAAACACGGAAAATGTTTTCTATTTCTTAAATACAAACATTTTCAAAGAATATCCTTCCCACTCGCGTGTAATTTTGCGGGTAATTTGCGTGTAAGTGGACTTCACGCGTGTCTAGATTACACGCTTCCTGGGTTCCGGGCCTTCGGCCTCCCACCCGGGCTCGGGGATTAAGATCTCGTAGTAGGAAGAGATAGCAAGTGAGAATATATAATAGAGTATTCCCAATAAACTGACCGGGCATCAAAACATAATGCTTACTTCAAAATCCACTTCCAAAGTAACTGGAACTGATGCGAATTTCCATGAATTTCCTTTTTCTCCAAATAATGACCAAACATTAACTATATTCACTGACCCAATCCCTCTTAAATAAACATTAAGGGAACCAATACTGCTTCCATACATGTGATAGTAGAAACTTAAACAATTGGTTTGCTTTCTGGAAATTGTAGGAGAAACAAGCCAGGCTTTGTCACCTATTTTTCTTGGCGAGGAGACTTCAATGTACATGTAATAACCTAAAAAATAATTATTTACTTTTTTAATTTTATCATCACAAGAATATTTGTTTTGTTTATGTACATGCATACAGGTTGAATAAACTTTAGGGCCGATCACATGAGGCGAGTTGGCGGTTATAACCAGGCTGACTCGTCTGATTAGGATCGTACTGTGGAATTTATTCAAATCTCTTCTTGCAGCCAGAGAAAGAAGTCGTGACACGACCTTGCCTGTAAGCTACAGTAGGACAGTCCAGCCTGTAAGCTAGGACAGTCCAGCCCTGTAAGCTAGGACGGTCTAGCCTGTAAGCAAGAACAGCCCAGCATGTAAGCTAGGACAGTTTCTTGAAAATAACTCGTTATCGTTGTCCACTTGGGCCTCGTTGTCTAATTGTCCCATAGGCCATTTACACGATGACGTTTGACAGCGTTGGGCGACTACAACCACCAAAATGCTTTCCAGTATCTTCTGTTTAATAGCACTAGTATACTGCTAAAGCAGTAGTTGTAGTCACCCAACGTCATCGTACGTCCTCGTACATCATCGTGTATTGTACAAGCCAGAACTTAACATTTGTAATGAATTTTTAAGGTCTTTAACTCTTTCACTGTCGACTTTTATTATTTTACTCTGGCTATTAACGCCAGACGATTTTACTCGTCAAGGGGAGAGTTCTCGGGCGCCAAGGGGTTAAAGGAAAAGATCGCTAGCTTACTAGATCCGCAGTTAACTTTATGTAGAGAGCCATCTTTTTGACAGCGCATGTAATTACATAGTCACCACGAAATTCTTTGTTTCAAGTCGTATTTCCTTCATCAATACTGGATGAGGGACGTACATTTATTTCATCAAACATTCATGAGAGACAATTACACTAAACGTCCCTCATTACTATTAATAACCATCCGGCGATGCTAACAGAAAAGTCTCTCTGGGCAACCCTGTCAAGATTGTTGCAAAGCTGAATTCATCTTTTATATTTAACCTTGTTTTACCCTACTAAAGTTGAGGGATAACAATTTGTCTTTGCGCGTGTGTCCATACTTTTGTTTATATCTTCGGTCAGTTCGGTGACCATGTAATTACAAAGCAAATGCATGGCATTTTGGGAAATTTGGGTTGTTGGTGATTAAATGCCCCTCAAGCCTCGGAAGGGTTTGTGGAAGTCCCTCGCGGACGTACGGCCCTCGTGACTTCGGCAACTGACCCGCCCTCGGCCTCTCTCCTCCGCAGAGGTTCAGAGGCGAAAGCGTGCTGGCGAGAGAGAGGACGCGGGGTTCTCCGCGCGCTTTACGATTGCCCGCGCGCAACTGCGACTAACCAGAATAATCAATAGAGCCTCTGCGGTGCAGAGAGCTCCCTCGGCTTTCGGGGACATTAAATAATAACCCTCAATTCCATGCATTTACTTATAACAACAGTTGTAGTACTTATATTTAATTTACAGTTTGGATCTTGGCAAGATATCTTAGTTTGGATCTTGGCCTATCGAGTCATGGGAAATTTGGAAATTACAATTTCAGTGCATCGCTAAGTACCATGCACCTTGGAAATGGAAACGTGTAAGAAACAAAAGTGGCCCGTGGCTTACTCCTGATATTAAGAGGGAAATGTGTTAAAGAGATCGATTAAAAAGAGTAGCTATTATTAGTAACCAAATATCAGACAGTGTGGGACAATTTTAAGAAGCTTAAGAACCAAATCAACCATGAAATTAAATTAAGCAAAAAATGCTATTTTCACTCTTACTTCGCTGACCATTTTGCTAATATCAAAGGTACTTGGAAGGGGATCAACTCGTTGCTTTCTACTAAAACGCAAGCAAATAGCATAACAAAACTGGTGATAGGTGATACTGGGCCAAAACTTGCTGCTAAAATACCGAATTCAGGTGATATAAGTTATGAACACATTCAACGCCCTGAGTCTACTTTTCAAGTAATGGAGGTTAGTACCAGTGAGATTTTACGTATCATAAACACAATTCCCGTTAGTAAAGCTTAAGCGGCCTTGATGAAATTCCGGCTTTTCTGTTAAGGGCGAGTATGCCAGTCACCCTGGAATCGCTGACTCATATAATTAATCTAGCTATCAGAAAAGGTCTTATTCCTACTGACTGGAAAAAAGCTAGAGTTATTCCTATATCATGATAAAGAATGCTCTAAATCTGATCCTGGTAATTATAGACCTATTTCTATTTTATCTGTGATTTCAAAGGTTTTTGAAAAAACTATTCTCAATCAAACTTATAAGTTTCTCAATGATAATAACTTAATTTCCGAATCTCAATCAGGCTTTAGACCCTTACATTCCACTTTAACAGCGTTATTGGATGCTACTGATAGTTGGCATACAAACATTGTATAATGGAATGATCAACGCTGTTTTATTTGTTGATTTAAAAAAGGCGTTTGACACCATTAACTGTGATATTCTTTTAAAGAAACTCACATGTTATGGATTTCAATCCCATACAGTTAATCTGTTTGGGAATTACCTAACTAAGCGAAGTCAAATTATACTATTGTTAATAATATTTCCTCTGAGACTCGTGAAATAAATATGCGGAGTTCCCCAGGGATCCATTTTGGGGCCGTTATTGTTTCTGTTGTATATCAACGCCCTGCCTAACTGTAATCTGACGTATGCAAATCAGGATCATGAACAATTCTATCCGTCATAAATCAAGATTTGTTTGAGTTAAACCGTTGACTTGAGGCAAACATGATCACCCTGCATGCTGTTAAAACTAAGTGTATGTTTCTTGGCAGTCGCCAAAGACTTGCTGCTATACCCGAGCAACCTGAACTTCTTGTCAATAGGCTTTGGATTAAACGTGTTAAATCATACAAGTGCTTGGGCATTGAACTTGATGAAACACTATCTTGGAACAAACATATCTCTAATGTAGTGGGCAACGTTCCTAAAGCTCTGGGTGCGTTACGAATGTTAAAACCTTATCTCCCTCATTCGACCCTGTTACTTATCTATAATTCCTTAATATTAAGTCATTTTGATTACTGTGACAGTGTTTGGGGAAATTTCGGTAAGGGTTTAGCCAACAAGCTTGATAAACTATACAGGCCAGAGCGGCTAGAATTATGTTGGGAGCTGATTACTCAACTAGGTCAATCGACTTGTTGGCTCATCTAAATTGGTCTACACTTTCTGACCGACGCTCCAGACATCTCAAAATTGTTATGTATAAAACCTTCTGAACAACGCTATGCTTCCTCACTACCTCACTAAGAAACTTACACAAACTAATCTTGAGCATGAATATAATTTTCGAGGTTCTAATCATAACATTTATCCTCCAAAACCGAAAACTGAGGCTCTCAGGAAAAGTCTTTCGTACCGGGGGGTTGTTCATTGGAACAGTCTAACTGTACAAGAAGCAAATGCTCCTTCTTTAGCAACTTTTAAGACTTTAATATAGTAATTTTTGTATTTATTTTATATCTCCATTTAGTTTATATATGGCTATCTATGTCTATTGTATTTTGTAATTTTTAATGTTTGTAATTAACAGATTTGTATACAGGGCATGATTAACTTTGTAAATATTTTTTATATACGGCTCCATGGAAGAGCACTTTTTGTGAATGGACTCCGTATTGAAATAAAGTTTCAACAACAACAACAGCCATATAAAGTTTACCTGAACTACTACCAGTTGTATGGTCTGCATTTGGACCTGTAACGCTGCTTGAGGTACTTCCACTAAGTCTTGTCCAATCAAAGTTGTCTCCAGTAGATATGTTTCTCCATGCGCATAAACCACTTTCAAAGTCGCACGAAGCTGAAAAAAAACAAGTAATCTCTTCTCCAGCTGCTTACTTGAGTAGAAAATTTCTTTTTAACATTTTTGTCACCAAAGTTAAACACTTAATATCAGATCTAGTAAAAACACGAACTACAGTAGTCCAATCTTAGATGACAACGACCAGATGCATAAATGGACGGTCAATCGCACACTTTCGTTGTTACATTTCTACACTTTGCGTGTAATTGGCTAATTACATGGTTTGCTACTTGTTGGATTCATCAAAGCCCAATGTTGCAAAATATTTAAGTAAATAATTAAATATTGAGGAAATCAAATAGGTGTTTTACTATACAAAAAAAAATAATCGTGTAATTCAGTGATGATTTCCAAATTTTAGAAGTGGGGGAAACGCTCACTAAAGTCAAATGGGTGTCGCCATTGGTCGTAAAATTAAATGGACGTGGCTCCTGTGGTGAAAGTTAATGTGTGTGTGAAAAGACTACAAAAAGACTGACTCAGGCTAGCTGGTTGGCTAACTTAGTTGAAAACGAGTACACTCATTGACTCAAAGCAAAAATAGTGCGGTGTTGAACGGTTTTCCACTACGTTTAATTTTTGTTAGCCGGAACGGCGTTCCCCCACATCAATATTTGTCAGGGGGAACGGCGTTCCCGCGACAAAAATAGTGGGGGAGCGCCGTTCCCCCGCGTTCCCCGTGAAAAACATCACTGGTGTAACTGCGCGACCTGTCGAATGGTTGCTGTAGCCCATTATGTATTTGTCTTACATCACAAAATATTGGACTGACACGTCACGCCAATGTAAACGTTTGATTGGACAAGTGTTTGGGCGGATATATTAATTAGCATTGTAAGACCATTGATTTCATTGGTTCTTGATAAATAAAAGTAAATTAATATAGCGCTCAAGCAAGCAGGCATTTGAAGAGGGGAATGAACCATATAAAAACACCTGCATATATGAGGCTAAGAATTAGCCTGAGTATATACCAGGCAACTTTTATAAATTCAGGTAACATCAGAATTAAACATCAGATATATTCTAGACAAAGATAAGTAGATAACACACAATTCTGGGTAGAGTGCCAGCAATAAAAAAAAAACTTCCTCAAAACTATATATTGTTTTTTATATAATTGTCCAAATTAAATTAGTTGATCATAAGTAGAGACTCAAGTCACTCACAAAATAAATGATAAAGTATATTGTTAACATATTTTAAATTAGATATGATTAGATGTGTAATTCATCCATCGCTATTATTATCTCATTATTATGACCTCGACTGTTATGCAATCAAAAATATGAAATTCGACCTCGACTAACACCATATATTTTTCTTATGTACAAAACTAACCCAGTGGTTCTAAGGTTTAACAAACAGTTACCTGGCTTCGAATCCAAGGGATAGTTAGAACATGTTCCGTTCAATTGAAGTGTGACGTCATCAATTGCTATATCTCCTTGATACGAAGGGCCTGCAACACCTTCAAATATTATCTAAAATTCAAAAAATTAAATGAAGTAAAATTAAACGAAGTAAAATTAGTGGCACAGTGGTAGCATTTCACCTCGGCGACCGGGGGGCGATTCCTGCTCACTAGTTATCAGTTTAAGAAAGCCGCATATGCAAAGAGTGCTTCCAGATTGACTCTATCAAACATCGCAGATATTTTTTGTGTACTCTGGTTTCTTGGACAAATGAAGGATGATGGCTCTTACCTGCCCTTACTGAACCTCTAGGGAGAACAGTTTAGATGTAACAGATATTAAAGTTATCTAGTATAAATAAAGTTAGTTTAGTTTACTCCAGTAGTCCAGTTTCCTACTGTAGTAAAACTGGACCAAGCGCAATGGCCCTTACTGGACCTCTAAGAAGAACAGTTTAGTTATGACTAATAAGGTAATCCAGTATGAATAGAATTAGTTTATAGCGGTAAGACAGGATGGAGAACTGAAATTTCGAACCTTTGGGAAGTGGCAACTAATATCGCAGAGAATATATTTGTCTTAGGAGACTTTAACTGTGATTTACTTTATCCGAATAAAGCACCTAAAGATGGCCGAAATCTGCTAGATATCATGGATGTGTACAGCCTTAAAAATGTCATTGCTTCAGCAACGCGTGTAACATCAACGTTGGAGAGCATGATTGATTTAATCCTAACAAACAACAAAAGAAAAGTTATGACAGCGGGAGTTGTTGATCCCCATATCATCAGTGACCACTCGCTGGTTTTTGCCATTTTAAGAGCACACACGCCGAGAGTTCGTTCCCAGAAAATCCTTTTTCGTAGTTTAAAGAATTTTGAGAGTAAAAATTTTCTAGCTGATTTGAATACTGTGCCGTTTATATTTGTTATGAATGTTTTTGATGATGATGTTGATGATAAATTATTCGTATTTCAATCACTATATTCTGAAATCCTTAATGAGCATGCACCAATAAAACAAGTACACGTGCGTGGAAATCAGTTGCCATATATGACGGAAGAATGGAGAAAAGCAATTCGTCATCGTAATCATATGCGGAAAGTATTTATCCAAAACAAAACTGATGTTAATTATGCCTTATATAAGTCTCAGAGGAATAAATGTACTTCTCTAAGACGCAACGCCATTGTGGCTTATTTCAAAAGGAAATCTGAATCCGAGGCAGTTTTGGATGACTTATCGGCCTTTCCTTCACTCAAATAAGTCGTATAAATCCAATGACATAATTCTTAAAGAGGGAAATCAAATGATAACTGATAAACAGACATTAGCAAACATCTTTAATGACTATTTTGTGAACATTGCTAAGCACATAAATGTCCGAAGTTGTCAGAATTATGGCAAGGATTTTCGAAATCACCATAGTATTAAAGCCATTGTTAGAAACAACATTGCTAGAGCATCACCTTTTGGCTTCTCATTGACAAACTCGTCATGTGTTAGAAACACTTACAAGAAATAAAAGTAAATAAATCGGCTGGTTATGACAATATTACTCCAAGACTTTTAAAAGAGTCTGCGTCAGCAATAGCAAGTCGTCTCTGTGCTCTCATTAATTAATCAATTTTGCAATGTAAATATCCATCCAACTGGAAAAAAGGACAAGTCACCCCTTATTCAAAAAAGATGATGATGTCCTCAGAAAGAATTATAGACTAGTGACCTTATTATCGGCAATGAATAATATTTATGAAAGGATTTTGGCATCACAACTTTTGACATATGTTCAGGGTTTCCTATCTGACCATCTATTGGCATACGGAAAAAACTATAGTTGCCAGACAGCATTGTTAAGTCTTATTGAAGATTGGAGGAAATGTCTTGATAAAGGTGAAGTTGTTGCCATGATTGCTATAGATTTATCCAAAGCATTTGATAGTCTTCCACACTCTTTGTTGATTGCCAAACTACGACCTTATGGTATCGATAGTCAGAGTTGCCCTTTGATTAATGATTACCTACATGGTAGACAACAAAGGGTAAAGCTTGGGGATACTTATTCAACTTGGCAAAATATTGAGAGAGGCGTTCCACAGGGAAGTGTGTTAGGCCCATTATTTTTAAATATTTTTCTTAATGATTTATTTTGCTTTATTACTCATGTTAAGCTAAATGTGTATGCAGACGATCAGCAGTTTTATGATTCAGATATTGATCAATCTAAATTATTTTCGAAATTAGATAGTGAATTATCAACAGCCATAGTATGGTTTAGGGATAATGGTTTAATGGCAAATCCAGATAATTCCAGACACTTGTTTAGGATCAACTGATCACAATTTTGAATTTGTTGCAGATAATGTACAAATTGAGAAATATGATAATATTGATCTATTAGGGATTAATATTGATAATGAGTTGAAGTTTAACAAGCACATTTCTAATGTGTGTCATAAGGTTAATAAGCAAATTCAAGTGATAAAGCGTTTTCGGCACCTTGTATCAAGTGAAATTAAGGTTCGCTTGTACAGTGCTTTTATCTTGCCATTTTTCCAATACTGCAGAAAAGCTAGATGCTTCGTCTTATATTAAACGACCGGGTCAGCTCTTATGGGACCCTCCTTGAGAAAATGGGTATGACTTCACTTCAAAATCGTAGAATTCAGGATATGCTTGTTATTGTGTAAATGCTTGAGTGACAGGTCACCAGTATATCTGAACTCTCTTCTTGAATGGAGGTCAAACACTAACTTATAATTTAAGAGGATTGCATAAGCTTGTTATTCCCAAGGTTCGAACTACTAAATTTGGCTTGGAATCTTTGGAAGCTAAGTGTTGGAATCTTTTGGACGATGACATTATGGCAGCACCAAATATTATCTCTTTTAAAAATTCGATTCGAAATTTCATTGTCGATGAGACCTTTTAGCATTTAGTCCCAGTTGATGTTGGAGGATGTCATTGACAGTAAATTTATTATATTTGGTATTAATATTTTGTTGGTTTTTTTTGTGTTTTTTTTTTTCCTTTTGGAAAATACGTACCAAATTAACTTTTCGTTTTTCCATTTTGTTGAAATTCCACTTTTTGAAATCATTTTGTTTATTTTTTTCGGAGATACTAGCTAATATGCTAATCAAAAATCCGAGTTGAAATAAAGTTTTATATTTATATATATATATATATATATATATATATATATATATATATATATATATATATATATATATATATATATATATATATATATATATATATATATATATATACAAAGTATAAAGTATAGTTTTACCTTAAAGTCTTCGCTACCAGAGGTTTCACCCTAAACGGGATCATCAGAGTCGCCTGATGATCCCGTTTAGGGTGAAACCTCTGGTAGCGAAGACTTTAAGGTAAAACTATACTTTATACTTTGTATTTTGCTCTATCTATATATGGTATTGAGCACTCTCTAACATTTCGTGAACCAAAACTCACTTATTATATATATATATATATATATATATATATATATATATATATATATATATATATATATATATATATATATATATATATATATATATATATATATATATATATATATAAATATATATATATATATATATATATATATATATATATATATATATATATATATATATAATATATATATATATATATATATATATATATATATATATATATATATATATATGTATGTATGTATGTATGTATGTATGTATGTATGTATGTATGTATGTATGTATGACAGGCAAGGAGAGAAACTACCTCTGGTAGGAAACTGTACGAACCACACTTTCATGTAATTCAGTACAAATCTCATAGGCTAATCTGATACAGGTTTAACCAATCATATCACCCTGTTTGAGGGTTACCCAATCAGAGATGGTGAACACGTTCTGTTCAGCTAGAATTCCATTGGAGCGGTTTGATCACGGCAATCATCGTACCGCTTGCTACCAGTTTTTTCTCCTCTCCTGTCTCACCACTATAATTAACTACGGGAGAGAAAACCTCTGGGATCAGGGTAAAGTGGGCGTGGCCTTTGTTAATATAGATTGGTCATGGCCTCAAGAAGAAGTTACTGAAAAAATGATTAATAAATGAAAATGTAGAAGAAAAATGCTACATTGAGACTTGGTTCAGCTCTGTAATTTATAGCTTTACAACTTCAGTTTATATTATATTAATAGTGTATATTTTAACAAGATGTAAGTAGTGAAGAAAATTTTTGGTTAGTTTTTCACAAGATTATATTTGACAGTGGCCACTAGTAAAAGCAGAGCATGAGCTACGATTAATAATCTTAATTGAGCTATTCCACTAGCCTGCATCAGAGACGCTCGTGGTTGCAAAAATGTACGTGTACACAGGCTATGACGTAGGCTTTCATTTACCCCACCCCTCTGCAAAAATCATATTTTATTTTATCACAGAATAGTAAAACATTCACATTTTATTTACCCACTCAGTTACTTTTTGTTAGGGTTCCTTTTTTTAATAATTAGAGGTCTCTCTTAGTTATAGCATCAATTTCTTCGATTCAAACTTAACATTTTCAAATTATTCTGCACACGTTAATAAAGTTCGACTGTTGAACGGTATTTCTTTCTCAGTAAAACAAAGCTAAAACAAACAATAATCACAGAGGCTAATATAAAGGTGACTAACTTGTTTAATATAATTTTAGTGTTAAACCTCAAAGAGAAATTAATCAGAACAGAAAAAACGTAGTTAATTTTCCTATGTAGAACTATAATGCAAAGTTTCACTCGAAAGTTTGGAACTATTAAAATCTTTATTATTTGACAAGATTTTTTCTGTTTTTACTGAGTTACTAAAAGGGTTTTGAAGTTAAAAACAAATTTGCTACTGTTAACTTTTTCTTGGGCTCTGCTTTTATATTTGTCACTGCAAACACTGCCAATTCTGTTTGTCTTTTTCCTAAGGCGTTTGTTTTATCCTGGTGTTCTCGTTCGGTTTCTTCGTTTTTGTTGACAAAAAAAAAGGCAATCAGTTCTCTTCAAGATGTAAAAGGTTGCTTGTTTTAATTTTCTCTTCATTGTTCTGTGCCAGCTAGTGCACGAGTTTTTGCCGGCTTTGAACAGATACAAGAAGAAACATCGTTTTGATTTTTCCAGTCACATTTGTCGGCATCTTTTCCGGTCTTTATCGCAAATTATTTTTGCTTCAGTTTCAATGGTTTCTAGTCGTGTTGCTTCATCCCGCTGCAACATCCTTTCTTAGCTTTATTTCTTTGATCTTTTTCGATAGTATTTATTGTGTACATTTTAAACGTTGAAACGATTTCGTAATCCAACCGAACTTATGTCTGTTATGATTTGCTTACGTCAATTTTAATAATCTAAATAATTTAAGAGGCTAGTTACCAATACCCTGCTGTGTAAACCGGGCAAGTGTGTGTGTGTGTGTGTATGTATATATATATATATATATATATATATATATACACACACACACACTTGTGTGTGTTACAAATGTGTTACGTTTGTAGTAGATTGAAGAGTGTTCAATACCAGAAGTTTGGTAGAGCGAATTACTGAACAGTTTGAATCCTAAAATATAGTCGTTGCTACTCTGAGTTTCACGCCTAGCGTCTTGAGACAATCTTCAGGAACTGTATGTGATTGACTCGGTTCGTTGCGTGATGACGCAAACGTCATACAATATTAATAACATAATGTTATATTATAACATGATGTTAGCGTCATCACACAACGAACAGAGGCAATCACATACATGCAGTTGCCTGAAAATCGTCTAAAGACGCGAGGCGTGAAACTCAGAGTAGCAACGACTACATTCAAACTATATATATATATATATATATATATATATATATATATATATATATATATATATATATATATATATATATATATATAGTTCAATCTACAGACTGTTGTATCGGATATACAAGCTCGAGCCACGATGCTGTATCCGATTTACAACCTCTGCTACGGTATTGATTTCTTTTGTGTTTTCTTCATGAATTATTAATGAGTATTTTAAGTATATATAGAGAGCTGTTGTACAGCGAAACACGGCCGCTCATGTTGTATATATTACATATATATATATATATATATATATATATATATATATATATATATATATATATATATATATAAGTGGGCTTACCTCAAATGTTGATGATCGCCCAGCGTGAAACTGACAGTAGCGACCATCAACATTTGAGGTAAGCCCACTTATAGTATTCGCTCTATCTTTACGGTATTGAGCACTTTTCGACATTTCACGAACAACACTTTGTTTGTTTGAATATATATATATATATATATATATACTCTTTCATATAGGTTGTTGACACTGTCTTCTGAGAGAGCTCAATGCTGCAAAGTAGAGCATAAACATGTATAGATTATAACATGATGGTAAAACAGTAAACTCAAAAATGAACCAAAAATTTGATTTACTCGAGTTTTCACGCACTAGGCGATCATCAGACTAAAAGGTGATTAAAATCTAATGAGGTTTCATATTACAGGCGTAAAATTTATTGTCATGATGGCACTTAGCTAAGAATTCGGACTTTTATTTAAAACAGAAGACTTATCTGAATTAATTTAAAATGCAATTTTTTTCTGCTAAGCACAAGTTTCAGTGCTTTGCTCCAGCTTTATACGCACTAACGCGCTTAATGATTGACCAATTAATTGGTAGATATTACGCCATACAATACGCCATCATTCTAATGAAAATTTGTACAGAAACACATTATACGTCATCCACGTCATCAAACGCCATCCAATTCGCCATCCATGGACAGTAATGAGAATTTACGCTTTTTATTTTTATTAATATCTTAACGTTTAATTTATTTTTGACGGGTTATTTTATAAAGGAATTATAAAATAACAGGTGTCCTATACGCACGCTCTGATTGGACGAGTACAGAGACACGTTTTCCCGTGTTCCTGTCGAGGTATAGAAATACTTGTGGAAGTTTGGAAGAACTCGTATTGAAACACGGAAAATGTTTTCTATTTCTTAAATGCAAACATTTTCAAATCCTTCCCACTCGAGTATATCCTTCCCACTCGAGTATAATTTTGCGGGTAATTTGCGTGTAAGTGGACTTCACGTGTGTCGAGATTACACCCTTCCCAGGTTCCGGGCCTTCGGCCTTCCAAGCAGAGATAATAAACTGACGGACCGGACATCAAAACATAGTGCTTACTTCAAAATCCACTTCCAAAGTAAGTGGAACTGATGCGAATTTCCATGAATTTCCTTTTTCTCCAGATAATGACCAAACATCAACTGTATTCACTGAACCAGTCCCTCTTAAATAAACATTAAGAGAACCAATACTGCTTCCATACATGTGATAGTAGAAACTTAAACAATTGGTTTGATTTCTGGAAATTGTAGGAGAAACAAGCCAGGCTTTGTCGCCTCTTGTTCTTGGCGAGACTTCAATGTACATGTAATAACCTAAAAAATAATGATTTACTTTTTTAATTTTATCATCACAACAATATTTGTTTTGTTTATGTACATGCATGCAACTTGAATAAACTTTAGGGCCGATCACATGAGGCGAGTTGGCGGTTATAACCAGGCTGACTCGTCTGATTAGTATCGTACTGTGGAATTTATTCAAATTTCTTCTTGCAGCCAGAGAAAGAAGTCGTGACACGACCTAGCCTGTAAGCTAGGACAATAACCCAGCATGTAAGCTAGGACAGCCCAGCCTGTAAGCTAGGACAGCCCAGCCCTGTAAGCTAGGACGGTCCTGGCTCATGTACATATATCCTTAGGCAAAGTTAACTGCAGATCTAGTAAGCTAGCGATCTTTTCCTTCAACCCCTTCGCGCCCGAGAACTCTCCCCTGGACGAGTAACATCGTCTGGCGTTAATAGCTAGATTAAAATAATAAAAGTCGACAGTGAAAGTGTTAAAAACCTTAAAAATTCCTTACAAAAGTTAAGTTCTGGCTGGTACAATACACGATGATGTACGAGGACGTTGGGTGACTACAACTACTGCTTTAGCAGTATACTAGTGCTATTAAATAGAAGATACTGGAAAGCATTTTGATGGTTGTAGTCGCTCAACGGTGTCAAACGTCATCGTGTAAATGGCCTATGTGACAATTAGACAACGAGGCCCAAGTCGACAACGATAACGAGTTGTTTTCAAGAAACCGTAGAGAGCCATCTTTTTCACAGCGCATGTAATTACATAGTCACCTCGAAATTCTTTGTTTCAAGTCGTATTTCCTTCATCATTAGGGAGTTTACGATCTACGACGGCAACCTCGAGGACGCGGCCATTCAAACAAAATAATTCTTCCTTTAAGACCCCGTTTACACTAGAGCAAAAGTATCCGGATTCACATTGTTTTTTATTCCCATGAGGATGAAAAACAATGTGAATCCGGATACTTTTGCTCTAGTGTTAACGGGCCTAAAAGAAAGAAAATGAATAATTTGCAGTCCCAAGAGAAACTTTAAGTCGTCCTCGTTATATTTACAACGCCATTGAGTGTATTTTCACGTCTTCATGACGACGTTAAGGGGCCGTTTACATGGACTAAAAGTTGGCTCGGGTAAGAGGGACCCTACCCCCCCCCCCCCCCGAGACAACTTTGTCGTGTGTTTACATGAGGAATTAGATTATGACTTCTGAATCGGTTTAAGCCTGGATGACTGGGTATAGTTCAATGCATCTAATTTAAGATAGCCGATCGTTGGGAAGAAACTGTAATTGTATTGTTAGAATTAAACGATAGAATTAAACTCACAGAAGCTTTTATACTTCTTCAGGCGAATTATCAGGTTTTCAAATATTGTTGGAGACCAAGACAATTTTTTTCGCTTCGTATTTACTGCTCTATCAATTGTTTCACTTTCTGCCGCCATTTTGTTTCGCAGTTTTGCCTCAGGTAGGCGAGTCAACTTTATCTCGCCCTCTAGGGTAACCCTACCTCGCAAAGAGGGTGACGCTACCCTCAGGGTGACCCTTGTAAACGCTCGCTGCCGAGACTAAGTAAAATGAACACAAAGTTGGCTCCCCCAGGGGAGCTTGGGGGGCAGGGTGACCATTCTACCAAGGGAGAACGTTTGTCCATGTAAACGGCCCCTAAGTCATGGACCGATGAAGGCTGTTGCTTATGAATGCCTTCAACACTTTCAATGCGATCAGTTTACGAGTTGTCGAACGTTTTAAAAGGCATAAAATAAGCTTTGAGTGCAAACAGGGAAGTTATTCAACCGTGCATGTTAACAAGATTAAATACCAAAATTTATATCGCGTTGTCCACTGCCGTCGTCGTAGTAGTTCGTTAGACGTTAACTCCCTAATACTGAATGAGGGACGTACATTTAGTTCATCAAACATTCATCAGGGACAATTAGACTAAACGTCCCTCATTACTATTAATAACCATCGGGCGATGCTAGCAGATTGGCACGTACACTGATAAAGAAAGTGATGTAAACAATGTAATACCATGATCACCTCGGGTTCTATTGTTCCGAGCGGGCATTAAAATCTCTAAATTCTCTCTGAGCGGACAATTTACTAAATCGCCCGCTCGACCGGGCGATTTAGTCTAAATCGCCCGGTCGAGCGGGCGATTTAGTAAATTGCCCGCATTTGTATGCATGGCCGAACATCCAAACAATACCTTTATACACAACAATAAGGAGACTTTTATTATGTGCTGTTAATTATTACATACTTGTTTAGATTCTCATTTATGCCACTCAATTACAACAACACTGAAAATAAGTTTATTTACTGATATTGATATTTATATGTACGTTACCGTGCACAGAAGCTGCCTGCAACATGCCGCTTAAATCTAGATTCGAATTCACGCTTTTTTCATACTCAACACAAGCATTTACTAGAGTTTCATCGTCAACATCATCAAATACTGCAGAAGCGTTAGTTGCACCAGAAAGGACACTTGACACAGCGACGTTAGCATTCACATCTTCTCTCTGATAAGTTCTCACACCTTCAATTGATCGATGTCCGCTTCGTTTCATTATAGCCTTTTCTGGAACACCAGCATCGTACAAACGTGTCACGGCAGTTACTCGACCAGAATGATTGCTATAATTCCCGACTAAACCAGCATCCTTACACATTTCTTTAAATCGCTTGCTAAGTGTATTCCAACCAATTGCTCTATTCTCAAACCAAATTATTGCGCCATATTTCCAATTTCCTTTAGGTTTCAAGTAAAAGGGACCATCACTCGCATGTTCTGGGCTAAAAAACGCAGAAAATATGAGTAAATAATTCGTTTCTAAAATATGCACAAATGATATTCAACAATACATACCACATCGAAACGTAGAACTGATAAATGAAACTGAAAGACTCTTCGTGTAGAGGGTCTTCTACATGCTCTACTCTCTTCACCTCCTGTTTGCGTCTCTTCAAGCCTCCTTGGTTTGTTTTGGAGATCTTTTCTACATACTTTACGATCATCGTTCCAGCAGGTTGTTCGACAAATTCGAATTGGTCATGCGTTAATTCTCGCTGCTCTTTACCACCTCGTAGCGCAAACAACTTCCCAGTCAAGTATAATAATGTATTGATAACACTATCCGGGCAACTTGTGCCGAGAATGCCACTATTCCACATTTTCCTTTCATCATTAACGCACACTGCATCTGCTTTCTTTTCAACTGGGTTTTGAGAGGCCTGTAGTTCCTTTAGCCTGCCATCGAGAGCTTCTTGCAATGGCTTTAACTCAGATGAACGGAACAAATTCAACTTTGGATGTTGCACCTGTATGCTTCGATTTAAACCACAAAACAAGCTATACAAAACTTCATGACGATACTCGCCTCCATCTCTCTTCCTTACTTCTAAGCTTAATCTGCTCAGCCAATAATTAATTTCCTTGATGCTTAGATCCTCAAAGTTTGGGACACGCTTGAATTGTTGATTCTCGCCAGTAAAATCAATGAACTCCTTATTTCTTGCTTCAGCCCATTTTCTATAAACATTGCTGCTCCAAGATGTGTGCTTCGTCGTATTTGCGGGCGTTCTGTTGTCTCTAGCTTTCTCATCGCGTTCTGTAACAAATGAGAACCGCTTCTCCGCCATGCCCTTCGACTTCGCCAAAATCGAACAACAACGCTTTGTCAAATCTACCACGCATTTATACACACCTACACACATGCATTCAAAATGTCTTTGTTCTCATATGACTTTTAAACAATAGAAACTAATTACGGTACCTCGGTGATCATACTATTACAAACTAATAGCATGACATATCGGGAAATTAGTGATTAAATTCCCCTCAGGCTTGGGAGGTTTGTAGAATTCCCTCGGGCTGCGCCCTCGGGAATTCCACAAACCTCCCTCGCCTTCGGGGCATTTAATCACTAATTTCCCTCATGTCATGCTATTACTTATAATTAACGGAAAAGTCTCTCTGGGCAACCCTGTCAAGATTGTTGCAAAGCTGAATTCATTTTTTATATTTAACCTTGTTTTACCCTCAAGTTAAGGGATAACAATTTGTCTTTACGCGTGTGTCCATACCTTTTGTTTATTTCTTCGGTCAGTTCGGTGACCATGTAATTACAAAGCAAATGCAAGGCATTTTGGCTTATTAGTGATCAGTGCTGTGAGTAACTTCGTTACAAGTAACTAGCTACAGTAACTAGTTACATTTTTAAGTAACTGCAACTGAAACTAGTTACTTTTTATGAAGAAGTAACTGTAACTATAACTAGTTACTTTTTTAAAGAACTAGTTACAATATTTGGTTCAAAAATGTGACTAGTATAGTTACTGATATTCAGTTGAGGATGTCATTCTTTCTTGATAAAAATGGTTTTGATATAATAAAGGTACATTACGTACACATTTGACTATTTCTGCTTAGTGACAACTATATTTAGGCATTTAGCTGTAAAAACATAATTATGGTACTGGTATCTAAAAACTAGTAATTTCTTTGTTGATTCTAGTAACACGGCCAATGGAATGTAACTATAGTTACAAACTTTTTTAAGTAACTTTGTAACTGTAACTAGTTACTTTCTTTTCATTGTAACTTTTATCGGTAACTAGTTACTTTTCTAACGATGTAACTTAGCCTGCGACCTAACGCCGGCAAGAAACTTTTAAAGCCTGGTTTCCATATAGCCGTAAGAGCCGGCGGCATGGATGCGGCAAGGGGCAATGGTCCAATCGCATACAGCTTTTTATTGCTAGCTAATTCAACACTGTCTATGATTGGATCATCGCCCCTTGCCGCAGCCATGCCGCCGGCTCTTACGGCTATATGGAAACCAGGCTTAATGGGAACAGATTGCGCCGATATGCCGGCGGTGCCGCAGTCACATCGACGGCGGCACTAGAAAAGTTGAATTTGGTTCAACTTTCAACGTTCCTGCGGTGCCGCCGATCTACAATTTTTTTATGGAAACGTCTGACGCCGACATGCCGGCGTGGTACGCCGTTTCTCTAACATCATGTGATCAGTGTTAGCCAATCGAAATATGTGTATCAGGAGAAATGTTGATTTGCTAAAACATAATCAGTCAGCAAAAGCTAACACAATTTGTATGTGTGAAAGTTTATAAGAAATTCCCATATTGTACCAAATACTGATAACACAGATGTAAATAATTACCTATAAAAGTATTCTCGATCGGAGTTCTAGCTCGCGAAATAGAGTATGATATTGACCAAATTCCTGTCTTTGCCGAAATATTTCCCTTACCCAAAATTTATGCTTGCGTTTTGCCTTATATTTCCTCTGACGATACCTTGTGGTATAGAAGTAACAGCTTAACTTGGTAGAGCAACAACAACCGTTTGTTCACGGCAAATTAAGTTACTACATGTAAAAGAAACCATGGATCAGGACATCGTATATTCAATTCAATCAATTGTATGCTTTATGTATTTTGTAAGACCTTTAAAGGGCAACATGCATAGCTTCGACAACGTGGCGTATAATAGAATAACGCCTAAATAAACTAACAACTTTAATTTGTGGTTCCTTGTCACAACGTTGTCTTGAAAACGTGAAAACGCTTCAGTTGATGTTGTATGTGCAACGAGGACGGTGTTGTGATTATACTCTGGGGACTGTAAATTATTCAACGCTTTGTTTTGGTTGAAAAATATTATTGTACTTGGGTAGTCGTCGTGACGTTCGCGTTATGCTTGCTTAATAAGGTCCCTATTTTTAAAAGTCCCGCAACGCCGCCGAGGTATTCGCGAACAAGACGCAGGCACCGCAGTCACATTCTCAACTTTGCCAGCGATGACTGCGGTCGGCAGAACGCCGGCACACCGGCGGCTCTTGGGGCTATATGGAAACCAGGCTTAAATCCTCTCAAGCCTCGGGATGGTTTGTGGAAGTCCCTCGCGGACGTACGGCCCTCGTGACTTCCACAACTGACCCTCAGAGGTTCAGAGGCGAAAGCGTGCGGGCGAGAGAGAAGACGCGGGGTTCTCCGGGCGCTTTACGATTGCCCGCGCGCCTGCGACTAACCAGAATAATCAATAGAGCCTCTGCGGCGCAGAGAGCTCCCTCGGCTTTTGGGGACATTTGCTAATAACCCTCAATTCCATGCATTTACTTATAACAACAGTTGTAGTACATATATTTAATTTACAGTTTGGATCTTGGCAAGATAGCCATATAAAGTTTACCTGAACTACTACCAGTTGTATGGTCTGCATTTGGACCTGTAACGCTGCTTGGGGTACTTCCACTAAGTCTTGTCCAATCAAAGTTGTCTCCAGTAGATATGTTTCTCCATGCGCATAAACCACTTTCAAAGTCGCACGAAGCTGAAAAAAACAACAAGTAATCTCTTCTGTCTCACATGTGAAGACATTTTATCATTAGTTTAGCTAATTTTTAGATCAATTAAAAACAGCAACGACTCAACTTTACTTTTTTACCGCAAATTTTATTGAAATATATTAAATTCATATTAGTCACAAGTTTCTTTTGTCTTGGCTGATTAGTTCATCTGTACTGATATGAGAGCTTACGAAACAAAAGAAAATGTGGAAATACCAAGAAATCGCCAAGTGGAAATACAGCCTTTTATGGTCACGGAAAGGACAACTTGCAAGGCAGCCATAGGCGTACCTGAGCAGTTACGTTTGGGGGGGGGGGGGGGGGGGGGGGGGGGGGGGGGGGGGGGGGGGGGGGGGGGGGGGGGGGGGGAGGGGTGGGGGGTGGGGGGGGGGGGGGGGGGCAAAACATTTTTGCCCTTAAAATTAAGAGTCGACTGTCGATTATTAGATCGTATTCAACATACGAGTTTCTTCATGAGCTACTGCTATACATGTAGCGTATGTGATATAGCTCTTAGTGTAATTTAAAAACCGGGCAACTGCAAAACAACTCTGATATATTATGTTAATTTTAAAACATACTACTTTAATGTTAAAACAGTTCAAAATATAATTTTTCATGAATATTTAACAACAATATATTACTCGAATTTACCCGAAATTTCTTTCAAAAAGTGCCCGAAATTTTCATTTTTAAAACGTTGGGGGGTGGGGGATTCCCCCCTGCCCCCCGCCTGGTACGCCTATGAAGGCAGCACGTGCTAATTCCCCATACCTGGGACAGTGATCGCCCTCGCGAGTGATACGCTTCAGAAGGGAACAAACATGACGAGTATACGCGAGGTGAGGTTGACTTGAGATGAAACGGGCTGTATCACCGGTAGGGGGTAACCTATTTGTCATACAGTACTGTCTAATATCGTATTCTGTGACGTCGTTTAGCCAATTAACGAACGTTGGCAATAACATCAAGGTAAACAAAGATGATGACTATCCGAGAAGAAGTTTTGAATCACTGATTTTAAAGAACAAACTATTGAAAAATACAGCAGTAATATTTTTTGTATCAAATTAATATTAACGACGAGAACGTTTTGGCGTTGCGATTGTTTATCTTATCTATTTATTTATTTAACTGTCAACGTTTGTAGGCGTGACGGACAATTAAAATTTGCAGAATTACACGACTATCAGAATTTATTTTCATTTTACATGTTGGAATTTTTTAAGTGCATCAAACGAAATTCTTACCAGAAGAATTTGTGACACCATCTTCTGTGAATCCTTCTTGACAAGTACAGATAAAAGAACCAATGGTGTTGTTACATGTAGCATTTTGATGACATACTGTTGAGTTCAGACTACATATCATTTAAAATAAACCTTTCTCAAATTATAAATTAAAACTCAGTAATTGACTTAATTAAACATATCATGAGAGTTACTTGTAATATGCAGCAGTGGTTTGTTAACTATAGCACCGCGTATGACTAAATATAATAACGTTAAGAATATATTTTGCAACCGACCAAGGGTCAGCTAGGATCGTCTACGCTACGTTATTCTTAGTTGGAGTCGCTGCACGCGCTCGCAAACGTCTGTTTGTCAGAGGAAATTTGTCCCCCCCCCCCTCCTCCCAAGGAGAAACATATTTACTACCAGCTTGTCAACATTGCTTGCTTTGTGTTTGACAATGAAATATCATCTTAGAAAAAAACAAGTAATCTCTTCAGCAGCTGCTTACTTGAGTAGAAAATGTCTTTCTAACATTTTTGTCACCAAAGTTAAACACTTAATATCAGCTCTAGTAAAAACACGAACTACAGTAGTCCAGTCTTAGCTGAAACGAGCAAATTGTATCCTCTGTCTTAAATACCTTCCAAGCATACCTCAGTTCTTAAAGACTAAAACCTTTCCTCTGATTGGTGAAAGTGTGCACATGACAGAACACGAGATCAGTGCATGTTGTGAAGTTCATCCATGATCATCAGACGGGGAGGTGAAGTGAACAGTAGGAGGCGGAGCGTAATAGCGTGGCGACTGAAAATTATTTTCGTTGCCACGAAAAATTAAATTCGAGAGGCAAATCACTTCAAAAAATCAGGTAAAAAAAATCTCAATTCTTATTAAGGCAAAACGTGGGATAGATCATAAATTTTCTCCAAAGTTTGACTAAGAATTTGTTTTTGAAAAAACCTCAAGATCTTCAGAAATGAGGTTCCAATTGACCAATTAAAATAAAGTTAATAATTTTATTGGCAGATAGATTTCAGAAAAGATCGGATAATTCTATAGCTAAACCTGACGTTGAATAACAAACAATAACTATAAACTATGCGATTTGTTGCTTTCAAATGATCATAAAAACACACTTAAAATGCAAGAAATAGAGTTGCAGAGACCCCAAAAATAGATAATTTCCTGCGGGAGCATAATCCGGACCCCCCCCCCCCCCCCCCTAGGTAACAAAGCCAAAGGCGTTTCATAGGATTCCCCAACCCCCAACCCCCTCGTTTTCCCTGGCTTTGCCGCTGAACGAATGTCAACTTCTGGTGCACCGACACAGCTCCTATATAACTAGGCTATAATTCAATAGGAAGATTTAACATAGCTGCATGGCTCTGCTTGAAATGGATCAAAAGTTGAGGGTGCCATGCAAAAATGAATAATGACAGCTAGAAATATGGCAATGATAAGATAAAAGGGCAGTATGCAGCCCATGAATTAATTACGCGTTGTCTTATGTATATATCACAGTATATGTACATCTGCATATAACATTTGGATGGCACTGCAAGAGAAAGTTACAGGCGGGATGTAATTTAAATAATACATTACATTTCTATTACATAACAAGAGGGCACTCAGAGACTGCATATACCTCCGCCAGCGGGTTATTAGAGATGTTTAAAAATAAAACGAACCATCCCGCTAACCAGGCTTGCTCACGAGATCAACACATGCATGTATGAATAAAATGCTTGATTGGACTCGTGCCAAAATTATGCAAAAATATTTGCATAAAATAAGGATAATGAGCGCAATAAAGCATTTCTTCTACACGGAGAATCTTTCGGTCAGATTTTTATTAATTTCTCATTCAAATTTTGACTAAATTGAACCAAAATTTAATGGATTGGTCGTTGGTATATGGCCAACGCTTCTGCAAACTTTCATGAAAATCCGTGAAATACGGTTTGAGATATCCGGGTGACAGACAAACAAACAAACAAACAAACAAACAAACAGACAGAACCGGATAAAAAACATAACCACGTAGCGGAGGTAATTACTCAGTGGTGGCTTGTTATGACTTTGTTTGTGACTATTTCAATCTTTCACAATCCTTGAACGTTAGATGCACGGTACATGCATTTCGATGGTTCACGTAATTCTATCATCGGTAGCCATCTACATACGCATAACTATATAGACATGCATGGATGTAATTAACTTGTATTTAAAAATCGATGAATATTTATCCCACCTTGTAAACGGCAGATAACACCAGCGTCTTCGCTATGACTGCAATCGTGTCTCCCAAATCCTCGATGACGACACAAAGCCAGCCTGGTCTCTGTACCAATACATTGAACCTCGTCTAACCATATTGTACCAGTTCCATCCGGAACAACATGACCCTGCAGAGCACTCTGAGCGCCAGCAGTGTAACCAAGTTGTTTGCACGCTACATTAGCATCAGCAATATCCCAAGAATCATCACAAATTGTTCCCCATTGTCCTTGATGAAATATCTCCAGTCGACCCGCGTGAAATCTATTTCCAGAAGTTGGAATAATGCGTAGATCTAGAATTAAGAAGTAAAGAAAATTCAAAAATAGAAATATAAAAAGAGTAAAGAAGAGAGAAAATGTAAGAAAAGATAAAAAGGGAAAGAAGAAGAAGAAAGAAAGAAGTGAAAACCAAAGGGAAAAAAACGGAGGAAAAGTAGGTAATGGGAAACGGAAGTCGAGAGAAACAAAGGTGTGTGGGGAGGGAGGGAGGGGGTTAATTGCGTTGGAGTTGCATTGGCAAATGGAGTAGAGTAAATAGAGGAAGGTAAACAGCGTGTTAACGGTAAAAGCCAGCACTGCTTTTGACAAACGAGAGCAAACCAGTGCAATTTGTTAGCCTGATGCTGGAGTTGGAGTAGTTGGAGTTGTTGAAAAGCGTGGGGTTGCTGAAAAAGTTGAAGTCGTTTGTATATCTGGACTAAACCGTGGAATAGGTGCAATTTTACTTGAGGAAACAATTCCGTGTCTTGTAGGTTTAATATTTTGGCTTGGACTTGAAAAACTAAAAATTCCCTTTGCTTCAAATACTGACTTTCCAATTGCAGGTAATTTCATTGTCCACATAGCCAGGTCTGACATTTTAAACAAATTAAATAAATTGTTTATTTATTATATACCTATTATAATATTATCCAAATTTACTGGGTCAAAATAATTAAAAAGATGTTTGCAATGCCCAACAGAAAACAAAATACTTGAGAAAGCAAACGTTGCTTTATACGAATATAAATATGCACGAAAAAGCTATGCTTTTACGAGTTGCGCATTTTAAAATGTTTCGAGGCAGTTTTTCCGGGTTCAAATAGCGTCAAACGTACCTTTAGAAGAATACATATGTACACGAGCTGTATGTTTAAATTGTTTTATACATAACACCATACTATCTGCATTACAACACCATGCTATCTGCATTGCAACATCATACTATCTGCATTAGAACATCACACTATCTGGATTACAACACCATACTATCTGCATTACAACTTCACACTATCTGCATTACAACATTATACTATCTACATTACAACATCACACTATCTGCATTACAACATCATACTATCTACATTACAACATCACACCATCTGCATTACAGCATCATACTATCTGCATTACAATATCATACTATCTGCATTACAACATCATACTATCTGCATTACAACATCACACTATCTGGATTACAACACCATACTATCTGCATTACAACATCATACTATCTGCATTGCAGCATCGCACTATCTGCATTACAACATCATACTATCTGCATTACAACATCATACTATCTGCATTACAGCATCATACTACTTGAATTAGAACATCGCACTATCTGCATTACAGCATCATACTATCTGCATTACAACATCATACTATCTGCATTACAGCATCATACTATCTGCATTACAACACCATACTATCTGCATTACAACATCACACTATCTGCATTACAACATCACACTATCTGCATTACAACATCATACTATCTGCATTACAACACCATACTATCTGCATTACAACATCATACTATCTGCATTACAGCACGCATCATACTACCATCAGCAATACAAGACCACGCTATCTGCATTACAACACCACATTACTGCATGTATCTGCATTACTCCTGCAAAAGCCAATAAAATTCAAGGATTTGTGATACAAACTTGTGACCCCCCTGTAGGAGCTGCTACTGCTGCTCTTGGGGCAAATGTTAATAAAACATGTTTTTATAAAACATAACTCGTAAATTCATACTAAGTACATATAAAAACTATTTCACATTTTGCATTTTCAAACATACAGTCATAATTATGTAGCTAGTCATTATCAATAATTACACACTTTATAGTTGTTTCTTGTTTTCATGGGAAGAGCCGTACGCGCAACAGACGATCTGGTTATGAATAATTCTTTCAAACACTTTGGCAACTGCTGATATAAATGAAATTAGACGGTAATCATTAAGATCCGATTTGTCACGACATTAAAAACGATCGACTTCTGTTGCCCGAAATCTAGAAATTCCCACTATATAGTCCTCTGGAGGTCTACCTTAACATTCTTTGAAGATTTTCATGGTGGGTCAGCGGTGTATATATATATATATATATATATATATATATATATATATATATATATATATATAATTAGAGATGCTTGCGAATATTTGTTTATAAAACGTCGAATATAGAGTTTGTCATTAGATATCAAATCTCTAAAAACAAAACTTTAGTTATCGATCTTTGTACATCTTCTTTATATCGGTATTTTCTGGGCCAATATATATATATATTTAACAGTTATACCATGAGCTATACCAGTTATACCGAGTCGTATATATGAGCTCATAGCCAACGAGGCGCTTCACCGAGTTGGCTATTAGTTCGTATACGACGAGAGCGAACGGTATAACTGTTTCATTATATAGCCAAGCACTGTACAACAAAATTACAGCGAAATGTTTCAAACGACAAACTTCCGGCATAGGCAACTAATACTTCCGCCATGCGTAATAATGTATTCACATAGAGTTTCTCGCTGAGCTGTTCGGCAAACAGCTTCGAAATGTTGTATAAATGTTGCTCGAGAGGCAAAAAATGTGTCAGAGCAGACCAACAAAAAGTCAAAAGGTGGGTCAGTTATTTATACATATTAGCGTTGCTGTCGTGAAAAAGGTTTTGATTTCATGCAAAAATGAAACTGAAACACCTTCGGCAGTGAAACTAAATTACTTAGTTGGTTGTTTTTGAAAAAGAACATGCTTTTTACTACTCCAAATGCTTATCTAAATAAAAAAAGTCTCTTTACTGGTGATCTCCTACGAAGTGTGTGTTGTGTAAGCTTGATTTTAACCGTGAGTTTCTTTGTTTGGCAACAAATTAATATCAACCGTTAATTTAGTCGGGTTTTTGAAGAAAAAAGACGTAATTTTTAGGTGAATTTTACCATTTGACATGCTAAATTGTGTATTTGTTAATGTATTTTTACACAATGTTGTTTTTTTTATACATTGGTTTGAGGGTGTTGATGTTTTTTTGTATAAAAATCCGTCAATTTCAACTCTTTTTGGCAGTTTAAAAAAACATGCCGCCATCTTGTTTTTCCTCTACTAGTAGGATATCAGCTGATAGCCTGGTAATAGGGAACCAATCAGATTACGCAAAAGCTCATATCCGATAGCACGCTATATAATATATATATATATATATATATATATATATATATATATATATATATATATATATATATATATATATATATATATATATATATATATATATATATATATATATATATATATATATATATATATATACATATATATAGGGTGAAACCTCTGGTAGCGAAGACTTTAAGGTAAAACTATACTTCATACTTTGTATTTTGCTCTATCTATATATGGTATTGAGCACTCTCTAACATTTCGTGAACCAAAACTCACTTATATTCGCACCCATATACCGGTTGTGCACTCTTGTTTACGTAGTTTTGTAGTTTTATAGTATTATACCTTAAAAATGCGAAAATTTCGGTTTGACCATTCACTGAAAAACATTCCAATACCACCACAAGATGCCTATTTGAAAGATTTGATCGAAAAAGTTGAAAGCGTAATAAAACGCATGAGATGGAAAGCTCACTTTTTTCTTAATGGTGATAGAAACCCGTCAAAAAATAACCATTTCGGACTGCCTTCTAACAAAACACCTCCCACTGTTTTGGATATTAAACCTTTCGAAGACGACTTAATAAAACTCATTGAAAACACCAAATTTCGGCATACGAGCAATCCATTTCAGGAATCTTTGGCAAACGATTTGAAGAAAATTAATTCGTCACCTAATATTTTTGTTTTCGCCGACAAAACTAGAAACATTTATGAAACCTCGCTCGACACATAATACAATCTTTTGTATGACAATATAACAAAAACATATAAACATGGATCAGAGGACACCATAGAACAGATAGACAATGAACTAAAACACATTTCGAATAACTTGGGAATTGGCGACCGTATTGAACACATGAAAAAACGCGAAACATTTATTTCACTCAAAGACCATAATTATAATTTCGAAAACAACCCAACATGCCGATTAATTAATCCTGCTAAAAGTGAGTCCGGAAAGCTCAGCAAAGTAATTCTTGATAAAATCAACTCTAAGTTAAGGAACATTTTGAACGTAAATCAATGGAGAAACACACAAGAAGTAATCGAATGGTTTGGCAACATTGAAGAGAAAAGCAGACATACCTTCATTTCGTTTGACATTGTTAATTTCTACCCTTCAATTTCTGAAGACCTTCTGGACCAAGCATTATCTTGGGCCAGAAATTTGGCTATCATTACCGAAAGTGACATTTCAATAATAAAACACGCTAGAAAATCGCTCCTTTTCAACAACGAAAAACCGTGGATAAAAAAAGACAGCAACAGTTTATTTGATGTTACCATGGGTAGCTATGACGGCGCTGAAGTATGTGAACTAGTAGGCCTTTTCATTCTAAACGACCTAGGGGAAAAGTTTGGCAACCAAAATATTGGCCTATATAGAGACGACGGATTGACAGTACTAAAAAATAAGACCGCACGATTGGCAGACAAAACAAGAAAAGATCTTCACAAAAGTTTCGAACAGTTGGGCTTAAAAATCACGGCAGAAGCAAATTTAATTTCAGTAAACTTTTTAGACGTTACTTTCGACCTAAGCAATGGAAAATACAAACCTTTTCGAAAGCCCAATGACGATCCATTATACATAAACAAGCAATCAAACCACCCACCAAGCATTTTAAGACAGCTACCTACATCAATCAACAAGCGCATTTCCCTTCTCTCGTCTGACGAGCGGACATTCCATGAAACCGCACCAATTTACCAAAATGCATTAAGGCGCAGCAATTTCAACCATGAGCTAAACTACACACAAGAAGCACCACAGCAAACACGCAGAAATAGACACCGCAATATCATCTGGTTTAACCCTCCATTTAACAAAAATGTCAAAACAAACATAGGACGCAACTTTCTTAGCCTTATTGACAAGCACTTTCCACCAGGACACAAGCTTCACAAACTTTTTAACAGAAACACAGTCAAGATTAGCTATAGTTGCATGAACAACGTCAAGTCTATTATCACGAAACACAATTCACGCACAATCAGGAAAAGCAAGCCACTAAGCATAGTTACAAGCAGTTGCAATTGCAGGATTAAGGACAATTGCCCCCTACATGGGCAATGCATGACAAACAACATAGTATACAAGGCATCTATTTCCATAAGCAACACGAACATCACTAAGCAATACATTGGCATGACAGCAAGTACATTTAAAGAGCGATATCGTAACCATACTAAATCTTTCCAGAATAAAAAGTATTCAAATGAGACGGAACTTTCGAAATACATTTGGAATCTAAAAGAAAAAACCCAAAGTTTCGACATAACCTGGTCCATACTAAAACACTCAATTTCTTACACGGGAGGATAAAAAAGATGCAATTTATGTTTGGACGAAAAACTTTTCATCATGAAGGCAGACAAACAACTTTTACTAAACAAAAGATCAGAAATAGTTTCGACCTGTCGGCACAAAAACAGATTTCGGATCAACAACCTAAACCATCAAAGGAATGCGCGCAACGTTTCGACGCCCACACCCACGCTCCAAAGGAATCCGCCGGACGTTTCGACGCCCTCACCCACGCCCCAACCAACGCATTTAAGCAGCCCACTAACCGATATTTTTCAGTCGCCTGATGATCCCGTTTAGGGTGAAACCTCTGGTAGCGAAGACTTTAAGGTAAAACTATACTTCATACTTTATATATATATATTTATTATATAGCATGCTATCGGATATGAGCTTTTGCGTAATCTGATTGGTTCCCTACTACCAGGCTATCAGCTCATATCCTACTAGTAGAGGAAAAACAAGATGGCGGCATGTTTTTTAAAACTGCCGAAAAGAGTTGAAATTGACGGATTTTTATACAGAAAAACATCAACACCCTCAAACCAATGTATAAAAAAACAACATTGTGTAAAAATACATTAACAAATACACAATTTAGCATGTTAAATGGTAAAATTCACCTAAAAATAACGTCTTTTTACTTCAAAAACCCGACTAAATTATCGGGTTGATATTAATTTGTTGCCAAACAAAGAACCTCACGGTTAACTAAATCAAGATTACAACACACATTTCCTAGAAGATCACCAGTAAAGAGACTTTTTTGATTTAGATTAGCATTTGAAGTAGTAATTAAAAAGCATGTTCTTTTTCAAAAACAACCAACTAAGTAATTTAGTTTCACTGCCGAAGGTGTTTCAGTTTCATTTTTGCATGAAATCAAAACCTTTTTCCCGACAGCAACGCTAATATAAACAACTGACCCACCTTTTGACTTCATAAATGTACCTTTTAACCTCTTTTGTTGACCTGTTTAACACATTTTTTGCCTCTCGAGCAACATTACTCATTTATACAATATTTCGAAGCTGTTTACCGAACAGCTCAGCGAGAAACTCAATCTCGTCCCCAGACCCACGCGTTCCCATACTCACACGAGGCTCTGGTAACAGCCATTTCAGGGCCCGTTCTGATTGGCTAATCCAATGCGCATGCTTGACTAGAAATCGTTGCCTGATCTTGCCCAGGTTTATAAATATCCAATATATCACTTCAGCCGAAGTTAGAATATGCCACAATGAACAAAATACTCTCAACTTGGTAGTTATTAGCGATATTTTAGCTTCCAATGCCGATAGGCTTTCATGTTGACGACTTTTGAACGGTTCCGAGGGGAAAATCGGCGAGTATCAAGTGGCATGGCACATTGCGCGCGGCATCTTGTCAGTTGTGGAACAAAAACGGCTAGTAAGTTCAGAACTACTCATCATTAAAATATATTGTGTACGTATGTTATCACATGTTGAATAAGCTTTTATTTGATGTATAGTTCAAGTTTCTCCGTTTTGTAAAACTTGTTAAAATGTCCAAAATGTGCGAACCGCTGTTCGAAATAATATTATGCAAATAAACAGGAAATTGACTTCTCACAAGTGTTAATACAGAATTTTAGATTTTTTTTTAAATATTTAACGCGCAATATTGAGATATATACCAAAGAGAAGCTATTGAAAAATGCTATTTGGGGTAGAAATTTCAAGTTTTTAGGTAAACGGAAAATATTTTTAAAATGGGAAAACGTCTGTCATTTGATTATTAAATCAGCAATATTATTATTGTTGACTTCGAATGCATCTTATAATGAAGCTTTTGAAACGTTTGCGGCTTTCTAGCCAAAGCAAACCAAAGCAAGAGCATTTGAAGGACTTCACATTGGAATTTATAGCTTTTATTTTAACCCTAGCGATCTCCCAGGCAGTGACGAGTAGAATCGCCTAGCGTTGGCCAGAGTAATAAAATACTATTAAAGCCTTTATAGCGTTCACAATAGTTTTAAATCCTATAACCCGAGCGATCTCTCAGTGAGGAGTAGAATCGCCTGGCGTTATATAGCCAGAGTAATTATAAAATACTAAAATACAGAGTAAGAGATTTTAGCGTTCAGAGGGTTTATAAAGATGCCTTAATAGTCAACAATATTACTGATTTATATAATATTTATTAACACTTTGAGGCCTGGACCTCGCCCTGTGCTGAACAAAATCGTCTGGCGTTTGCCAGAATAAACCTTAAAGACTCGTCCTCAGGCTTCAAAGTGTTAAATAGATAGGTTTTAACACTTTGAGGCCTGGACCTCTCCCTGGGCTGAATAAAATGCTATGGCGTCAGTCAAAATAAACTTTAAAGACTCGTCCTCAGGCTTCAAAGTGTTAACACATTCACGCAATGAATTAAATGACGGATGTTTTCCCATTTTAAAAATATTTTCCGTTTAGCTAATAACTTGAAATTTCTACCCCAAATAGCATTTTTAAATAGCTTCTCTTTGGCATATATCTCAATGTTGCGCGTTAAATATTTAAAAAAAAATCTAAAATTCTGTATTAACACTTGTGAGAAGTCAATTTCCTGTTTATTTGTAATATTATTTCGAACAGCGGTTCGCACATTTTGGACATTTTAACAAGTTTTACAAAACGGAAAAACTTGAACTATACATCAAATGAAAGCTTATTCAACATGTGATAACATACGTACACAATATATTTTAATGATGAGTAGTTCTAAACTTACTAGCCGTACAACTGACAAGATGCCGCGCGAATGTGCCATGCCATTTGATACTCGCCGCTTTTCCCCTCGGAACCGTTCAAAAGTCGTCAACATGAAAGCCTATCGGCATTGGAGGCTAAAATATCACAACCGTACATCAAATAACTACCAAGTTGAGAGTATTTTGTTCATTGTGACATATTCTAACTTCGGCTGAAGCATAGCCACTGGAAAGGGAGAGGGCTGTGAAAGTGGGCGTGACTGAGATTTATGTTATTGTTCGCCAAATTCAAGATCACGTGACGTTGAACCTGCATGATTGAGCACTAAAAAGCAAGATTTTACATTAGAGCAGCGAGGCGCGTACCTACAAGTGCTACAACGAAGTTCTTCCGTGATGGTTTCGATATAAATTCCACTTCATTTGGACATTATATGCATAGATGGTCCCTGAGGAAAACTCCCTTTGCAAAGAATATTTAATAAAGTGCAGTAAATTCGAATAAACGATCAATGGTCGGACCGAACACGGTGAGAGCCGAGGTAAAATAATGATACAATACTGTTTTGCCAACAGTACAACTAAAACTAAAATGCGCTTTTGTCTTAATATGAATGGTTGTGCTAAATTATATGTCGTAAGTTGAGTTGCCTTCATTGAATATTAAATGCACTAAATGTCTGGTGTATTGCGTTTCATAAACAACGGTGAGGACTGGCAATTGTCGTATGCGTATCAGTTTATTAGAATAACTAAAGTATTAAGAAACATTGCCATCTGACAACAAAAGTGCAAAACTCCGATTTAATAATGGCACGGAGACGACAAATGCTTTTCGACTGCGTTGTTCCTTGGTTTTCTTTTATTAATAATTTGTAGACATGCGGCGATTTATGATAATTTCAATTTATTCACACTATTTTTAATACTTTAATACAATGAAAAATACAAAGTTTACATAGTGATACATAAATAAATCAGAGTTAAATATAAAACAAAATATTTTATGAAAGAATATACATATGTGAGAGTGTAATTAAAGTATAAAGCTTTCGAGTTTAATCACTGCCTTGACATACTGCGATTCCCAGTTGAGTTTGGAACGCCTATAGTTTTGTCGTAATGTTTCGACGTTTGAACAAACAGTTTTTACATAATGCGAGGCATGTTGTCAAGGCGTGGCCAAGTTGTTGTCAAGCCGTTCTATTGTGATTCATCACTAGTTGTCAACTTCACTGGCTTTCTCATTGCTTAGTCTTGCTGTTTAATAGCGCCAAAACTACACAAACTACATTGATGGAGTAAGCACAAGAGGAAGAACGTATTACCAAAGCCGATGATGCACGGCATGACCCCAAAAAATCGCGTCATGATTTCTGTCCAAAACATTGACGAATCCATCTGCATTCCTAAACCTTTTTGGCTGGAGAATTCAAAAGTAGCAAATGGACCAATCATATTGCAGTGATCTCACGGTATCAATTTCAAAGGCTAAGGAATGCAGACGGATTCGTTTACATTGTATTGTTTAGCCGTCTGATGTTGACATTTGATCTGTAGTGTTTCAGCGAAAAACATGACATGTTTATTTTGGGCCACACCGCGCATCATCCGTTTTGGTGTGGTTTTGGTATGAAAGGTCGCGCTTTAGGAAATGACTTGCGAAGTCTAATTATTGACGAAATAATTATTGGTGGCGGCGACTCAGAAACCGGTTATTTCAACGGGAACTTCAAAACTTTAAAGTCAGTAACACGACGGTAAAAAACCTTTGGGTTGCTTTTTGCAATAATAAAACGATAAATCCATGTCCACACAAAGGAGGAAATCCAAGTCACCTTAGCCAAGGAGATCTCGAATGTATAGAGACTCTAGTTAGCAGCGGCGTAGCTAGGAATTTCCTCAGGGGGGGCGAGCATTGAAAATTTCCGACAAAAGGGCGTGGTAAAATGGGCGTGGCTATAATAGTACCGCATAATTAAAGACTGGCTTATATTCGATATCTAAATCGAGTGTCGACGGATAGAAAGTAGCCTGCGTAGCAAAGGAATAGGCAGAATTCCAAACTTTTAGTACATCTCCCAGTGCAAAATAATCTATTTTTTAATGACATAAGAATCGAGTTGGACAAAAATATTTACAAATCGTGCACACAAACATCGTTAAATTAAATCGTCATTGAAAAATCCTTCTTGTTTTTTCACTTAGAAAATGGTTTTTGAAGTTCTCTAATGGAAATATCGGAAACACTTTCGCGATTAATAGAAATGCACGCCAGATTAGAGAGGCGATTTTCAGTCATTGTGCTGCGCAAATAAGTCTTTACCCGCTTCAAACAGCTGAATGCTCTCTCGTCATGTGCTGATGAAACGGATAATGTAAGCGCAAGTTTCAGCAACGTCACAATATTTTCAAATTGAGCTGAGAGGTTGTGTTTTTCCAAGAAAACCAAAAGGTCCTCTGCATCCCGCGGAACAGCTTCGCCATCTGTAAAGTCCCAAGCATTCACTAAAGCGTGTATGTTTTTGTATTCCATCAATACTATCGCCTCGGTGGAAAGGTCTTTCGAATAGAAGTTACACAAAGTTTGTACTTGCTGTAAACTCGATTCGGCAGGAACGTCTCCATGTTTGTCCATGAAGGTTGTAGGAGAGATACAATCAAAGGCCTTAAGAACGTCAACTGTAGTATCGTTGAAGCGTGTCTTAAGGTCCGCGATGATTGTATCTAGAACGACATTGTACACTTCAATTCTGAACTTCTCTTGAGCATCGATAGTTTGCTCTTCGTCTTGTGTCTCGTCGAAAAATCCTCTTCTTCTTCGTCGTCTTCTCGTTTCAAACTCTGCCTGTGAAAATGATCTGTTCGGCGTGTTCGCATTTTGCAATAGCATGTAACCGGACGTCGTGACCCGGCACTTTGTCAGCAGTTTATAATAACTCAATAAGTATAAAGTGTTTGTTGACACTTCTCGTGCGTTTCCCTTGACTTTTCGCAACAAATACTATTTAGTTTATTGAAAAAACCGAAAGTAAAAAATTATTATTTGTAAAATACAATAACACGATTGTGCCAGTCGTTCTTCGACCATCCGATTTTCCGACAAGCATCAAAATTTTCCGACAAACAACACTCAGAAGTCCTGTGGGGGGGCGGTCGCCCCCCCTGCCCCCCCTCTAGCTACGCCACTGCTAGTTAGTGCAAACCCAAGCATATCAAATCGGGAACTGCTTAGAGAACTTGATAAATATGGTGATATATTTGGCGGGACATCTCGTTCGGCACTATCAAGAGCGCTTCATTGCCGAATGTTAACAGGAAAAGAGTACACGCACAAAAAGATTACTCCGTTGCTAATGAACGATTTACTGAAGTTTTAAAACATGATATACACACAGTTGTTTATAAATTACCTTCATAACCGGTCTCTGAGTAGCCTGAGAATTCAGACCTAGTCTCTGAGTCGCCGCCACCAATAATTATTTCGTCAATAATTTAATAGACTTCGCAAGTCATTTCCTAAAGCGCGACCTTTCACGTACGTTCTTCCTCTTGTGCTTACTCAATCCATGTAGTTTGTGTGGTTTTGGCGCTATTAAACAGCAAGACAAAGCGATGAGAAAGCCAGTGAAGTTGACAACTAGTGATGAATCACAATAGAACGGCTTGGCAACAACTTGGCCACGCCTTGACAACATGCCTCGCATTACGTCAAAACTGTTTGTTCAAACGTCGAAACATTACGACAAAACTATAGGGAATCGCAGTATTAATAAGTTGGGGATCAGCAGAGATGAAATATTAAGATCGTGTCGAAGTAAGAAAATAGACATTGTATAATACGAGAATGAAATTCAGATCAACCTTGGTGACTTAATATTTTTTACATTGAAACAGAAAGGGTTTTTAAATCACTGGGAATATTTTCCCAGATTTTTGTAGCTGAGAATCTTATAAATGTTTGTTTACAATAATTAGTCCGGCGGGGAGAAAATAGTTCGCGCTACGGCTAATTTGCTCACAATGCCAGAGTGTGAATTATTTGAGTGAGCCATGCACGAGTTAGCGCTTGATACGATGTGTAATGTTCAAGGGATGATCATTTTAATGTCACGATAAAGTCCATCATGAAACCGAACGCCGATCATCTACACAACGATGCACCACCATATATATTTGTTTACGCCTTATTTGAGAAATGCGCGACTTAAAAAAACTCTCACGGTCCTGTTAAAACCAATCCGATCTTTTTGAGGTGATTTCTTTGTGCACACAATCATATTATTGAATAAAACTAATATCTAAAATTAACGCAGAATCAATGTAAAATATAAAATTTGTCATAAAAATGACGGACTACAGTATACACTATAACAGCACTGTCGCTGTCTTAAGTTCGTAGGTCGTCAAAAACCGAATTCCTACCGAATTTTGTTAACGAAATAGAAGGGTACTCCTTTGGACTTGTAAATATCATGTTTCTTGTGGATTTTTAGAAGTCACCATAACCGACATCGTGCAGTTTAACGAAGAACAAGGTTATAATCTAATGTAAGCCATATGAAAGAATACACTGGCCATGCCGGTTCAAGATCACGTGACTCTCAGGCGTGAAATTTTTAACATCAAACCGGAAGTTCTATTGTTTCAGAGCGGAGTTTCACAGCCCTCTCCCTTTCCAGTGGCTATGGCTGAAGTGACATTTATAAACCTGGGCAAGATCAGGCAACGATTTCTAGTCAAGCATGCGCATTGGATTAGCCAATCAGAACGGGCCCTGAAATGGCTGTTACCAGAGCCTCGTGTGAGTATGGGAACGCGTGGGTCTGGGGACGAGATTGCGAGAAACTCTATGTGAATGCATCATTTACGCATGGGGGAAGTATTAGTTACCTATGCCGGAAGTTTGTTTCAAACATTTCGCTGTAATTTTGTCTCTTGTACAGTGCTTGGCTATATAATAAAACAGTTATACCATTCGCTCTCGTTGTATACGAATATATGAGCTCATATACAACTCGAGCTCATGGTATAACTGTTAAATATATATATATATATATATATATATATATATAGTTCAATCTACAGACACGGTGTTTCGCTGTACAACAGCTCATCAGTGTAGCTTGGAACAATCTGAATGAATTTCATCAATTACTTATACACATGCGATCGTCGGTGACAGCCGCATGTGGGACAGCATCGATGAAATACATTCAGATAGCGTGAAGTGCGCATGGGCCCAGTTTAAACAAGCTTTTTTAAACAAGCGTTTTTAACATTGAATGACCTTCTAGCTGATGATGTCTCAGTCTGAACTGCATGGTCGGAGGTTTAGTTTTAGAATATCGATTCAAAGTTGACTACCTCACGGCTCGTTTACACAGATGATTTTCACTGCACCTTATCTCCCTCTGACACATACGATCGACTGATGCGTTGACTTGACTTGCGAAAGTATTGAACCGTTTGTGCAAAAATGTATTATTCACTACTTTAAAATGAACGAGACAGAGATTCCAGGCGGAAAACGTAATCTTGTTAAAAATACCAAAGCCCAGACAATTACTTTGAAAAAGCCCATAACATTGAAGAAATGGAAAACGGAAATATTAAAAAAAAAAGTTAAAAACGTTATTTTTCTGCGGTATTACGACAAAATATTTAAAAGAACGAAGGAAAATTAAGTGCATGGCCATGGTTATCAGTGAGTATAGTTATAACAATGACACAAATCACACCGTGTCTGACCACGGTATTTTTCAGCGCTATTATGGCAAACATCCAAAGTATTTAACTGAGGTACGAGGGGAAGTGTATGATTGCGTCCGTGGTAATCAGCGACATATAGTTAATAGTTATAACAATGAAACACATCGTGTCTTGGTGTCTGCATGACCATGGTATTTTTCTTCGCTATCATGGCAAAGTATTTAAAAAACGCGGACGGAAAGTGTATCAATGCGTTCACGGCTAGCATTGACATGAATATAGATAATGACACAGGGCAAACCATGACTATAACCACGGTATTATTCCGCGCATCCATGCCAAAACACTCGTTCAGTAAATTTCTGTATGGAGTATAAATGGACTATGCGCCCTCTTGCATGAATAGAAGTATATTCGTAACGTTAATTATAATAGAAGTATATAAGTGCGCGATTATAAGAACAGAAGAAAAAACACGATGTCTGTATGCGGTGCCGTGTATAGAATTTCGATTCGAGCCAATCGAAGGAATCGAACGATTCTGAATTGCCACCGTGGTTTCACACAGTACAGCTAAGCATGACGACATATTCAATGACTAGAGAATGTTTAAACATATCAATGGTTAACTGTATTAATTGTGTTAATAATTAACTTCAATTAATCGCAAAGATTGATTTTTTATAACCAGATTGACAATTCCTGTGACTCGAAGGGTTTTGACAATTCATTTGATTTGAACGATTCGAAAACTGGTTTTCGGATCACGAATAAAATGGAGTATATTGGACATGTATGTACACTGGCCTTATAGATGGGGTTAGCAAAAATAAGATTGGTAGACGTATGTATGGTAGACGAAGAAAACTAGTGTGTTCGTTACTTCGTTGCTAGACAAACTATTCTATCTTCTTTGTGCGTGACGCCGTCTTTCCGCTTCGTGTTTATATATTAATTTGTTACCAAGGCACAACATCTTACTACTCATATATATTCCCGCGTCGTGTGCAAGTGTGTGTGCTGTTGCTTGACCCACACTTATATAGTGGAAAGTACATTGAAGAACTCACAAATGCAGTTTCTATCTCGTACAGTTTAAATAATTAATAACTTCCAATACCTACCTGATGTTTCTGCAGCTGAAACGGAAATACAAAATAAGATTCCTAATCGTAAATAGGACACTATGTTGTCCATTGAAAACCTGTTGGTTGAGTTTTCGTTGTCCTTGTAATTTGAAATGTCCTTCCGAACATTCGAGTTGTCGAGCACTCTATTAATTAATAGAGATCTTTAACATACTTTATAGTGAAACGAAAGCATATAAAACAAAGATGTTTTGCTTATATAACAAATAACACTGAAGTCAGTCTGAATTCCTAGCTGAAGGTATTGTAATTTGTTGCTCAACCATACAATGAATGACTTCTATAAATATTTTCATTATTATCAGCGTTTATTAACTATAGACGACCGGCCAAGGCTTCAAAATATTACTTTTGATGGCATTTTTTGTTACAAGAAGGTAACCACGATACATCATATCAGATAGTGTATATTTTGAAGGTAAGGGTGGGGGGGGGGGGGGGGGGGGGGGGGGGGGGGCGTTACCAAGTCATAATTATTGATTTATATTCTAAAGTGTGCAGGTTTTTTAAAAGCACAATGTGATGAATGGGATATCTGTAAATTGCTGCCTTGTTCGTTTTGTTGTATTTGGATTGGCTAAATTCAGAATGCTATCCAATCAGCATGCCTGAAGTTCTGATTATTCTAATTCGCATAACTCACAATCATAAACAAACAAGAAACATGGCGCAAATCTACCTAAATATAACACGTCGAAGAACAGCCATAACAAGCAGCCAACTTTTTGTTACACAGGTAACCACCATAGAAATGTAGCTTAGACCTTAATCAAGATGACTAGGCCGGTTGCCATCCGTGTATCACAAGATAGCACTGTTGATCCGGTGCGGAGTCAAATGTCTGAAGATATCCGAGCAACACTGTACTGTAGTACAAAAGCTCAGCTTTAACATTACGTACATGCCGGTATCGGAAAATTACCAAAATAAAACGAAGTAATTTACGAATATGAGACTTCTCTGACCAGATCAAATAAATTTCTGATTCTTGGCCAACTTACGTTGTTGTGGCTTTTCTTCGACGTTATATTTAGGTGTATTCACGCCATATTTCTTGTTTGTTTATGATTGTGAGTTATGCGAATTAGGTTAACCAGAACTGGAGGCACGCTGTGTCTCATAATTAGAGATGCTTGCGAATAGTTGTCTATAAAACGTCGAATATAGAGTTTGTCATTAGATATCAAATCTCTAAAAACAAAACTTTAGTTATCGATCTTTGTACATCTTCTTTACATCGGTATTTTCTTGACCAATATATATATAACATTGAATGACCTTCTAGCTGATGATGTCTCAGTCTGAAGTGCTTGGTCGGAGGTTTAGTTTTAGAATTTGATTCAAAATTGACTACCTCACGGCTCGTTTACACAGATGATTTTCACTGCACCTTATCTCCCTCTGACACACATACGATCGACTGATGCGTTGACTTGCGAAAGTATTGAACCGTTTGTGCAAAAATGTATTGTTCACTACTTTAAAATGAACGAGACAGAGATTCCAGGCGGAAAAACGTAATCTTGTTAAAAAATACCAAAGCCCAGACAATTGTCTTGAAAAAGCCCATAACATTGAAGAAATGGAAAACGGAAATATTTAAAAAGAACGTTAAAAACGTTATTTTTCAGCGCTATTACGACAAAATATTTAAAAGAACGAAGGAAAATTAAGTGCATGATTGCGTGCATGGCCATGGTTATCAGTGAGTATAGTTATAACAATGACACAAATCACACCGTGTCTGACCACGGTATTTTTCTGCGCTGTTATGGCAAAGACCCAAAGTATTTAACTGAAGTACGAGGGGAAGTGTATGATTGCGTCCGTGGTAATCAGCGACATATAGTTAATAGTTATAACAACGAAACACATCGTGTCTTGGTGTCTGACGATGGTATTTTTCTCCGCTATCATGGCAGAGTATTTAAAAAACGCGGACGGAAAGTGTATCAATGCGTTCACGGCTATCAGTGACATGAATATAGATAACAGGGCAAACCATGACTATAACGAGAATAACCACGGTATTATTCCGCGCATCCATGCCAAAAAACTCGTTCAATGAATTTCTGTATCGAGTATAAATGGACTATGCGCCGTCTTGCATGAATAGAAGTATATTCGTAACGTTAATTATAATAGAAGTATATAAGTGCGCGATTATAAGAACAGAAGAAAAAACACGATGTCTGTATGCGGTGCCGTGTATAGAATTTCGATTCGAGCCAATCGAAGGAATCGAACGATTCTGAAATGCCACCGTGGTTTCACACAGTACAGCTAAGCATGACGACATATTCAATGACTAGAGAATGTTTAAACATATCAATGGTTAACTGTATTAATTGTGTTAATAATTAACTTCAATTAATCGCAAAGATTGATTTTTTATAACCAGATTGACAATTCCTGTGACTCGAAGGGTTTTGACAATTCATTTGATTTGAACGATTCGGAAAACTGATTCAGTTTTGGATCACGAATAAAATGGAATATACTGGACATGTATGTACACGGGCCTTATAGATGGGGTTAGCAAAAACAAGATTGGTAGACGTATGTATGGTAGACGAAGAAAACTAGTGTGTTCGTTACTTCGTTGCTAGACAAACTATTCTATCTTCTTTGTGCGTGACGCCGTCTTTCCGCTTCGTGTTTATATATTAATTTGTTACCAAGGCACAACATCTTACTACTCATATATATTCCCGCGTCGTGTGCAAGTGTGTGTGCTGTTGCTTGACCCACACTTATATAGTGGAAAGTACATTGAAGAACTCACAAATGCAGTTTCTATCACGTACAGTTTAAATAATTAATAACTTCCAATACCTACCTGATGTTTCTGCAGCTGAAACGGAAATACAAAATAAGATTCCTAATCGTAAATAGGACACTATGTTGTCCATTGAAAACCTGTTGGTTGAGTTTTCGTTGTCCTTGGAATTTGAAATGTCCTTCCGAACATTCGAGTTGTCGAGCACTCTATTAATTAATAGAGATCTTTAACATACTTTATAGTGAAACGAAAGCATATAAAACAAAGATGTTTTGCTTATATAACAAATAACACTGAAGTCAGTCTGAATTCCTAGCTGAAGGTATTGTAATTTGTTGCTCAACCATACAATGAATGACTTCTATAAATATTTTCATTATTATCAGCGTTTATTAACTATAGACGACCGGCCAAGGCTTCAAAATATTACTTTTGATGGCATTTTTTGTTACAAGAAGGTAACCACGATACATCATATCAGATAGTGTATATTTTGAAGGTAAGGGGGGGGGGGGGGGGGGGGGGGGGCGTTACCAAGTCATAATTATTGATTTATATTCTAAAGTGTGCAGGTTTTTAAAAGCACAATGTGATGAATGGGATATCTGTAAATTGCTGCCTTGTTCGTTTTGTTGTATTTGGATTGGCTAAATTCAGAATGCTATCCAATCAGCATGCCTGAAGTTCTGATTATTCTAATTCGCATAACTCACAATCATAAACAAACAAGAAACATGGCGCAAATCTACCTAAATATAACACGTCGAAGAACAGCCATAACAAGCAGCCAACTTTTTGTTACACAGGTAACCACCATAGAAATGTAGCTTAGACCTTAATCAAGATGACTAGGCCGGTTGCCATCCGTGTATCACAAGATAGCACTGTTGATCCGGTGCGGAGTCAAATGTCTGAAGATATCCGAGCAACACTGTACTGTAGTACAAAAGCTCAGCTTTAACATTACGTACATGCCGGTATCGGAAAATTACCAAAATAAAACGAAGTAATTTACGAATATGAGACTTCTCTGACCAGATCAAATAAATTTCTGATTCTTGGCCAACTTACGTTGTTGTGGCTTTTCTTCGACGTTATATTTAGGTGTATTCACGCCATATTTCTTGTTTGTTTATGATTGTGAGTTATGCGAATTAGGTTAACCAGAACTGGAGGCACGCTGTGTCTCATAATTAGAGATGCTTGCGAATAGTTGTCTATAAAAACGTCGAATATAGAGTTTGTCATTAGATATCAAATCTCTAAAAACAAAACTTTAGTTATCGATCTTTGTACATCTTCTTTACATCGGTATTTTCTTGACCAATATATATATAACATTGAATGACCTTCTAGCTGATGATGTCTCAGTCTGAAGTGCTTGGTCGGAGGTTTAGTTTTAGAATTTGATTCAAAATTGACTACCTCACGGCTCGTTTACACAGATGATTTTCACTGCACCTTATCTCCCTCTGACACACATACGATCGACTGATGCGTTGACTTGCGAAAGTATTGAACCGTTTGTGCAAAAATGTATTGTTCACTACTTTAAAATGAACGAGACAGAGATTCCAGGCGGAAAACGTAATCTTGTTAAAAATACCAAAGCCCAGACAATTGTCTTGAAAAAGCCCATAACATTGAAGAAATGGAAAACGGAAATATTTAAAAAGAACGTTAAAAACGTTATTTTTCAGCGCTATTACGACAAAATATTTAAAAGAACGAAGGAAAATTAAGTGCATGATTGCGTGCATGGCCATGGTTATCAGTGAGTATAGTTATAACAATGACACAAATCACACCGTGTCTGACCACGGTATTTTTCTGCGCTGTTATGGCAAAGACCCAAAGTATTTAACTGAAGTACGAGGGGAAGTGTATGATTGCGTCCGTGGTAATCAGCGACATATAGTTAATAGTTATAACAACGAAACACATCGTGTCTTGGTGTCTGACGATGGTATTTTTCTCCGCTATCATGGCAGAGTATTTAAAAAACGCGGACGGAAAGTGTATCAATGCGTTCACGGCTATCCAGTGACATGAATATAAGATAACAGGGCAAACCATGACTATAACGAGAATAACCACGGTATTATTCCGCGCATCCATGCCAAAAAACTCGTTCAATGAATTTCTGTATCGAGTATAAATGGACTATGCGCCGTCTTGCATGAATAGAAGTATATTCGTAACGTTAATTATAATAGAAGTATATAAGTGCGCGATTATAAGAACAGAAGAAAAAACACGATGTCTGTATGCGGTGCCGTGTATAGAATTTCGATTCGAGCCAATCGAAGGAATCGAACGATTCTGAAATGCCACCGTGGTTTCACACAGTACAGCTAAGCATGACGACATATTCAATGACTAGAGAATGTTTAAACATATCAATGGTTAACTGTATTAATTGTGTTAATAATTAACTTCAATTAATCGCAAAGATTGATTTTTTATAACCAGATTGACAATTCCTGTGACTCGAAGGGTTTTGACAATTCATTTGATTTGAACGATTCGAAAACTGATTCAGTTTTGGATCACGAATAAAATGGAATATACTGGACATGTATGTACACGGGCCTTATAGATGGGGTTAGCAAAAACAAGATTGGTAGACGTATGTATGGTAGACGAAGAAAACTAGTGTGTTCGTTACTTCGTTGCTAGACAAACTATTCTATCTTCTTTGTGCGTGACGCCGTCTTTCCGCTTCGTGTTTATATATTAATTTGTTACCAAGGCACAACATCTTACTACTCATATATATTCCCGCGTCGTGTGCAAGTGTGTGTGCTGTTGCTTGACCCACACTTATATAGTGGAAAGTACATTGAAGAACTCACAAATGCAGTTTCTATCACGTACAGTTTAAATAATTAATAACTTCCAATACCTACCTGATGTTTCTGCAGCTGAAACGGAAATACAAAATAAGATTCCTAATCGTAAATAGGACACTATGTTGTCCATTGAAAACCTGTTGGTTGAGTTTTCGTTGTCCTTGGAATTTGAAATGTCCTTCCGAACATTCGAGTTGTCGAGCACTCTATTAATTAATAGAGATCTTTAACATACTTTATAGTGAAACGAAAGCATATAAAACAAAGATGTTTTGCTTATATAACAAATAACACTGAAGTCAGTCTGAATTCCTAGCTGAAGGTATTGTAATTTGTTGCTCAACCATACAATGAATGACTTCTATAAATATTTTCATTATTATCAGCGTTTATTAACTATAGACGACCGGCCAAGGCTTCAAAATATTACTTTTGATGGCATTTTTTGTTACAAGAAGGTAACCACGATACATCATATCAGATAGTGTATATTTTGAAGGTAAGGGGGGGGGGGGGGGGGGGGGGCGTTACCAAGTCATAATTATTGATTTATATTCTAAAGTGTGCAGGTTTTTAAAAGCACAATGTGATGAATGGGATATCTGTAAATTGCTGCCTTGTTCGTTTTGTTGTATTTGGATTGGCTAAATTCAGAATGCTATCCAATCAGCATGCCTGAAGTTCTGATTATTCTAAATTCGCATAACTCACAATCATAAACAAACAAGAAACATGGCGCAAATCTACCTAAATATAACACGTCGAAGAACAGCCATAACAAGCAGCCAACTTTTTGTTACACAGGTAACCACCATAGAAATGTAGCTTAGACCTTAATCAAGATGACTAGGCCGGTTGCCATCCGTGTATCACAAGATAGCACTGTTGATCCGGTGCGGAGTCAAATGTCTGAAGATATCCGAGCAACACTGTACTGTAGTACAAAAGCTCAGCTTTAACATTACGTACATGCCGGTATCGGAAATTACCAAAATAAAACGAAGTAATTTACGAATATGAGACTTCTCTGACCAGATCAAATAAATTTCTGATTCTTGGCCAACTTACGTTGTTGTGGCTTTTCTTCGACGTTATATTTAGGTGTATTCACGCCATATTTCTTGTTTGTTTATGATTGTGAGTTATGCGAATTAGGTTAACCAGAACTGGAGGCACGCTGTGTCTCATAATTAGAGATGCTTGCGAATAGTTTGTCTATAAAACGTCGAATATAGAGTTTGTCATTAGATATCAAATCTCTAAAAACAAAACTTTAGTTATCGATCTTTGTACATCTTCTTTACATCGGTATTTTCTTGACCAATATATATATAACATTGAATGACCTTCTAGCTGATGATGTCTCAGTCTGAAGTGCTTGGTCGGAGGTTTAGTTTTAGAATTTGATTCAAAATGGACTACCTCACGGCTCGTTTACACAGATGATTTTCACTGCACCTTATCTCCCTCTGACACACATACGATCGACTGATGCGTTGACTTGCGAAAGTATTGAACCGTTTGTGCAAAAATGTATTGTTTATTTATTTATTTATTATTTATTATTTATTTACCAATCTTTATACACGGTAACCACATCAATCCGTCTATAAGGGTTGTTTTTCATGGGGCCGTGTGATACTAAAAATGTCTAATAATCTAAAATGGCTATGGTACAACTAATATATAAAATTCTTGACTTGTGCATAAAGTTCTAAAATTAACTTAACTATATAACTAACTAACTAACAAACTAACTATTTACAAGTAAAATCAATAAAAGAGCTATAACTTTCAACATATATATACATGTATGAATTTAAATTTAATTTTGTGGCAAGGTATTCCACATCATGGCACCTCGATAACCAAAAGTTCTTTTCAAAGCATTTGTGTTTGGTTTAGGGAGATACAATTTACTATTGTTGCTCCTTAAATCATAGCAATCTCGATCTGTTAAACTAAATAAATGACTTAGTTTTGAGTTTCCACTTACACATTTATTTACTAGGGACAAGAGCTGCTCATCCCTCCTACATTGTAATGTGTTCCAGCCGATTTTTGTTAAAGTATCTGTTGCCGATGAATAATAACTGTCACCAGTAATTACGCGACCGGCTTTTATTCTGTAATTTTTGCAGTCTTTCTTTTAATTCGCATGAACAATTGTCCCAGACAAGGGAACAATAGTCGAAGTGAGGTAGCACCAAAGCTTTATATAGTCTTTCTAAACTTTCTTTACTGATAACGTCTTTGGCTCTTCGCAGAACCCCTATCCCTTTAGATATTTTTTTTAGAAATATTATCAATATTGGTTTTCCATGTTAGTTTTTCATCAATGAAAACTCCAAGAGTTTTGGTGCTACCTACTCGTTTAATAGTTTGATTTTCGATGAAAATATGCGGATCCGTTTCGATTTGTGATAATCTTTGCCTGGATCCAATTATCATGTATTCAGTTTTGCTGATGTTTTAATGAAAGTTTATTTGCTAATAGCCAGTCCTGTAAATTATCTAATTCTTGGTTTAATTTTGTTTCGATGTCTTGCCCTGAAACTACCGGTTACAGTTTATATTAGTATCATCGGCAAATATAGCTGGAGTGGAATTTTTCAAACAATTAGGCAGGTCATTTTATATAAATTAAAAATAATAAAGGACCTAAATTTGACCCTTGAGGCACACCAGTTTTCATATACTTCATAGAAGACAATGCTCTTCCCACCTTACAGACTTGGCCACGGTTACTTAGATAGGAAATGAACCATTGTAGCGCAGTACCTCTAACACCACACAGCTCTAACTTTTTAAATAATATTTTATGATCGACTGTATCGAAAGCTTTTTTTAAATCAAGAAATAAGACACCATTAATAAGACCACGATCAATATTAACCAACCAAGTATCAGTTGTACTTAGCAGAGACGTGGCGGTAGAGTGCCCTCTACGAAACCCTGATTGGCAACGTGTCAGAACATCATTTTGCATTAGGTATGTATTTAGTTGCCCATAAACCAATTTCTCAAATAATTTAGAAACAAACTGATATAACTGAAATTGGTCGATAGTTATTGCAATCATCCTTATTACCAGATTTAAATATTGGTGAAATGCGTGCTTGTTTAAAGTCATCTGGGAAAATACCTTGAGTAATTGATAGGTTAAAAATGCCAGTTAGAAAAGGAACTATTACAAGCGAAGAGTCTTTCAATAGTCTTGCTGGTATTTTGTCCAGACCCGCTGCCTTACTTGGCTTCATCTCGTTAATGAGCTTTGCAACAAGATCGTCAGTTATAGTTGAGAATTTGAATTCATTTTGAATAGGTGTTACATATTCAGAAAATACCCTATTAGTTCCACCTAATCTAGTGGAAAGATTTTCACCTACTTCGTTAAAGTGCATATTTAAAGTCTCGGAAATTTCATCTTCATTTGTAAATATTGTATCATCTACTTTAATTGATGATATGAGTGTTGTTTTAGAGCTGCGGCCATGACGTCCTAATACCAAATTGATGTTCTTCCACATTTCTTTTGGTTATTTCTGTTACCGTCTATAGTATCTAGACAAAATTTTCTTTTGGCAGTTCGAATCAAATTGTTGACACGGTTTCGTTGTCGCTTATAAGCTACGCACTTGTTCTCACATTTAGAGGCAACAACCTTTCTTTTTAAATAATCACGATGGTTCATCTCCCTGATAATATTTGGAGTAATCCATGGTGCATATTCACTTCTAACCTTTCTGGTTTTCAAAGGAGCATGCATCTCAGAAATTAGAATAAATGTGCATTTAAATAAATCCCATAACTTGTTAGGATCTGTAGAATGCCAATCACACTTATTAAGAGCATCGAGTAAATCCCTTCTGAAGTTTTCTTCATTGTATTTTCTTAAAACTTCGGCTTTCAACAAGCTTAGGATTTTCTTTTGGTATTGCTATTTTAAAACAGGCATAAACAAGGCTGTGATCACTGATTCCAATATGTAGTACGCCAGATTTTAATAGTTTTTCTGGTCGGTTTGTAGCTATGATATCAATAAGAGATTGATGGCTACAGGTAACTCTAGTGGGATCAGTAATCACTTGTTCCAACTGATGAATGTTTAGAAGGTCAATTAATTTGTTTGTACGAGCATGACGGACGCTTAGCGATAGATCGCAGTTTAGATCGCCGGTTAGAATAATCTCTTTATTATCATTATCTAGCTCATTTAAAAAACACTCTAGTTTATCCAGATATTCAGGTCCAGCATTTGGAGGGCGATAAACTGAAATAATTTGTATGGGTTTTGATTTTTTTCTTTTGATAATTGTTCACTACTTTAAAATGAACGAGACAGAGATTCCAGGCGGAAAACGTAATCTTGTTAAAAATACCAAAGCCCAGACAATTGTCTTGAAAAAGCCCATAACATTGAAGAAATGGAAAACGGAAATATTTAAAAAGAACGTTAAAAACGTTATTTTTCAGCGCTATTACGACAAAATATTTAAAAGAACGAAGGAAAATTAAGTGCATGATTGCGTGCATGGCCATGGTTATCAGTGAGTATAGTTATAACAATGACACAAATCACACCGTGTCTGACCACGGTATTTTTCTGCGCTGTTATGGCAAAGACCCAAAGTATTTAACTGAAGTACGAGGGGAAGTGTTGATTGCGTCCGTGGTAATCAGCGACATATAGTTAATAGTTATAACAATGAAACACATCGTGTCTTGGTGTCTGACGATGGTATTTTTCTCCGCTATCATGGCAGAGTATTTAAAAAACGCGGACGGAAAGTGTATCAATGCGTTCACGGCTATCAGTGACATGAATATAGATAACAGGGCAAACCATGACTATAACGAGAATAACCACGGTATTATTCCGCGCATCCATGCCAAAAAACTCGTTCAATGAATTTCTGTATCGAGTATAAATGGACTATGCGCCGTCTTGCATGAATAGAAGTATATTCGTAACGTTAATTATAATAGAAGTATATAAGTGGCGCGATTATAAGAACAGAAGAAAAAACACGATGTCTTGTATGCGGTGCCGTGTATAGAATTTCGATTCGAGCCAATCGAAGGAATCGAACGATTCTGAAATGCCACCGTGGTTTCACACAGTACAGCTAAGCATGACGACATATTCAATGACTAGAGAATGTTTAAACATATCAATGGTTAACTGTATTAATTGTGTTAATAATTAACTTCAATTAATCGCAAAGATTGATTTTTTATAACCAGATTGACAATTCCTGTGACTCGAAGGGTTTTGACAATTCATTTGATTTGAACGATTCGAAAACTGGTTTTCGGATCACGAATAAAATGGAGTATATTGGACATGTATGTACACGGGCCTTATAGATGGGGTTAGCAAAAACAAGATTGGTAGACGTATGTATGGTAGACGAAGAAAACTAGTGTGTTCGTTACTTCGTTGCTAGACAAACTATTCTATCTTCTTTGTGCGTGACGCCGTCTTTCCGCTTCGTGTTTATATATTAATTTGTTACCAAGGCACACATCTTACTACACATATATATTCCCGCGTCGTGTGCAAGTGTGTGTGCTGTTGCTTGACCCACACTTATATAGTGGAAAGTACATTGAAGAACTCACAAATGCAGTTTCTATCACGTACAGTTTAAATAATTAATAACTTCCAATACCTACCTGATGTTTCTGCAGCTGAAACGGAAATACAAAATAAGATTCCTAATCGTAAATAGGACACTATGTTGTCCATTGAAAACCTGTTGGTTGAGTTTTCGTTGTCCTTGGAAGTTGAAATGTCCTTCCGAACATTCGAGTTGTCGAGCACTCTATTAATTAATAAAGATCTTTAACATACTTTATAGTGAAACGAAAGCATATAAAACAAAGATGTTTTGCTTATATAACAAATAACACTGAAGTCAGTCTGAATTCCTAGCTGAAGGTATTGTAATTTGTTGCTCAACCATACAATGAATGACTTCTATAAATATTTTCATTATATTATCAGCGTTTATTAATTACGTCTCAACAGTAAATGTACAAAGAAGAATTGGTTTAGTTTAGATATAAACGAATTCTAACGTTGATTAAAATCTCTTTTTGTGGCCGAGGAAAGAATTTGTGACACGAGTCAGCCAGGTTAGCCGGGCTCATGTAAACAGCCCCTTATTACTGTGGATTTGAAACTCGCATAAACTAAATGTACGAAGAAGAATTGGCTTAGTTTATAGATGTAAACGAATCCTAACGTTGACTAAAATCTCCTTTTGTGGCCGAGCTAGGAAAGAATTTCGTGACACGAGTCAGCCCGGCTCAGGTAATCGGACCCTAATTCTGAAAAAACATTCCATTCTTTTCAAATATTAACGGCTTTGAAAACAAGAGAGATCTAGCAAAAATCAAAGAAAAAAGTTAAACCAAACGGGAAGAAGTGTTGCACCCATCCCCACACTTCATAAACTGTTCGAGAAAAATCAGGTGTGAAATGCCAAAGGAAACTCCGAAATGGAAGTTTCGGAAAGGCCCAGACAGATTCTGTGATCTACGTGGCAAAGGAAGGCGAATGGTAACCACCTACCGGATCCTACCTCGGAGAGCTCACAGATGAGCTAGATGGTAACCATATCACGACCTTTGCGTCTGGGGGCCCCAAAAATTATAGTTATAAAATAAACACCGGTAAAACAGTGTGTAAAGTGCGAGGTATCACTCTCAATTACAGAACCCAGCAAGATGTTAATCTCGATGTAATGAGTAATATGGTGAGAGGCATAGGTGTGCAGAGAATAAGTGTAAATATTCCTTTTAAAATAGTACGAGATACGAAAGATAAGAATGTGATAACTAGGAGTGAAACTAAAGATTATAGAGTGGTGTATAATAAACGTGTGCTTGTAAATAACTTTGATACTTTACCTTACGGATTTTAACTTGTGTGTTTGTAAATAATTTTTAACTTTTGTGTATGTTTGTAAATAGGAAACTGAAATTATACATTTTTTATAAACACTATTCATTTGTGTTATTCTGGTGTGAGGGATAGGAGGTGGGATTCAATGATTCAATCTTAGGATTCAATGATTCAATCTTAGGATTCAGTGATTCAATCTTAGGATTCAATGATTCAATCTTAGGATTCAATGATTCAATCTTAGGATTCAATGATTCAATCTTAGGATTCAATGATTCAATCTTAGGATTCAGTGATTCAATCTTAGGATTCAATTATTCAGTCTTAGGATTCAATGATTCAATCTTAGGATTCAATGATTCAATCTTAGGATTCAATGATTCAATCTTAGGATTCAATGATTCAATCTTAGGATTCAATGATTCAATCTTAGGATTCAATGATTCAATCTTAGGATTCAATGATTCAATCTTAGGATTCAATGATTCAATCTTAGGATTCAATGATTCAATCTTAGGATTCAATGATTCAATCTTAGGATTCAATGATTCAATCTTAGGATTCAATGATTCAATCTTAGGATTCAAGGTTTCAATCTTAGGATTCAATGATTCAATCTTAGGATTCAATGATATAAAATTACACATCTTTCTTACACACTAAATAGTCCAAGAAATTTTATTTAACTTAAAACATAATTTAACTTTGAATTAACTCGATAATGTTCTCGTAACACATATAGCATTAGTTCAGATTGCTTTTCGTCGTTAAGTTTCTAGACTTTTCAAGAAGATACTCCTCGTAAGCCTCCCGAGGATTCTTTATCGTACTCGTAAATTTTACACCAGTGTCTTTTACTTGGTACAGATACTTTAATGGACAGCTAAACAGAACAGATATAGAAAGAATATTTGACGAGTCGTCAATTTCCACCGGCTCAACCATTGTCTCTGAAGTTTTTTGAGAGTATTTATTATTGTCTCTTTGGTTTCGTAATTTCAACGCCTGCATCGCTTCGTTGAACTCGTTGAACTTCGTTGAACGTTCATCGACGTTTGTCCTGGTCTCTTCGTAGCACGATCTGAGAAAAGCGACATTGAGACATACTGATAATGGTTTATTAAAGGCTATATAGGACTGTGCATTTTGAATATATGTTTAGATTTCATCAAACGAAAGAAACCATTATTACAAAAAACTAATGTACTCCTACAATCAATCTAAACGCCCTTGTGTTGGAATGACACCAATTATAAGAATTAAAGTTACTGTTGAATCGTTGAAACATTATCTTTTGTACTATGCTGAATTTAAATAAAGTATTTACAAATAATGTATATTACTTTGAATTCTGCCTTATGAGACGACGCGACGCTGTACATTCTCCATGGTTACACTAACGCCTCGCCTAAACTTGCCCACACATTAATACCCCTTATTATTCCCCAAAGCTCATGATCACCCCCTAAAATGAATTAAATGTTCTACTTATATGCAAATCCAGTTATGTTTTAGCCATTAGTAACTTTAATGACTTTTCCCTTTTGTGTTCTGCACTTGCGAGAATCTTATAACATACTAAATCATAGCGACGAATTAATTAAGCAAGCTCTGTAATTTTTCAAAGTGCTTGGTCAACGATGCTGTCGAATAATGTTCTTCTAAGTTTACAATAACGATTCGCTACCATTCAAGGCGATTCTTTTTAACTTCAAAGGGTTCCTATACGTATAAACATCACAAAAGCGAACCAAATATCTAATATAATATTCAAAAGCGAAGCAAATATCAAATATAATATTCAAAAGCGAAGCAAATATCTAATATATTATTCATATATATATATATAAGCTTTTCATTGCTATGTGCCAATAGGTTTTTTCTGAGCTCACGGCTTTTCGGATTGATTCGTACGTATCCTAAGTTCAGCTTCTCGAAGTGATTCCTCATTCTATCTTCCTTCACTTATAAACGAAGGTTTAGTTAGGTATGATTCTAAGATGATTTATTCTGTTAGGTTCTAACTCTAATATAATATTCATAGCTTATTCAGATAATATTCGAGTTAAGTTATCTCAGCAGATTCAGTCATTTAGAATGTTCAAAACCCGCTATATTCTTTCAGACAAGATTTAGGATAAAAATATAAAGTGCTGTCTACAATTATTAGCCATATTTAAGACAAAACACAACATTTATTCAAGAAAATAATTTATTACTTTCTCTCCAGTAAGAAAGATATCCTTGAATACATTTCATTTCTGAATTCTCCGCATTACTATACAATTGCCACAATGCATACAATATGGACTCTGAAGTGTTTTCTAATTGTCTTAAACATTCAAGAGCGTCTTTATGACACCTGATCGCTCTTGTCGCTTCAATATAAAACTCGTCCCAAATTAATCGTTTATCGTTTACAAATGCAATGGCATCTTTGCAGTACAATTCCCATCTTTCTTCCTCGGTCATCATGAGGCAATCATGCTGGCGCTGACTGGGGTGATCAATCTTACAACCACAACATATTTCCTCGCATAATTTCTCGATTTCAGTGGCGACGGCGTCTGTGTATATGGTCTCTATTAATGGAAACAGCTTTTGGTATTCAACAACGGACACTTCATCGACATGTACTTGATTTCCCCATGCTTCACATTTACGGTTTCTAGATCGTCGAGTATTCATGTCTCAGTTCTAAACGGCTTTCAACAAACGTTCCAAATCACACTCCAAAAGACTTTCGATGTTACTCGTAAGAGAACAGAATTCGAATGAGATTCGCTATGGTAACGCCCCCGCTAATCATCTTTTGGCCTAAACATGCCCACACATTAATACCCCTTATTATCCACACACAACTCATGACATCCCCTAAAATGAATTAAATATTCTATTTACATGCAAATCTGGTTATGTTTTGGTCATTAGTAACTTTAATGACTTTCCCCTTTTGTGTTCTGCACGTGCGAGAATCTTATAACATACTAAACCATAGCGACGAATTATATAACCAAGTTCTGTAATTTTTTAAAGTAGGCTAACTGGTCACTCATGCTGTCGAATAGTACTCGATGTTCTTCTAGACAATGTTTAAGGTAATACGACAGAGTATCTATGAGCTCACGGATTTTCGAAGTGATTCTTCATTATATCTTGCTACGATTTCCTCGCTTATAAACGAAGGTTAAGTTAGGAATGATTCTAAGATGATTTATTCTGCTAGGTTCTAACCCTAATATAATATTCACTATTCCTCCAGACAAGGTTTCAGATAAAAAATATAAAGTATATCTATCAATTTCTCTTTAGTTCCTTGTAAAAAAACGTCTATTTTGTTAAAGTTTACTATAAATGACGATCTTCGGGAATCAGTCGGAGAGCTATCGGCTATGACGTATGAACACCGGGGGTTGGATAAAAGCTAGGGTTTGGGGGGGAAAGTTAGGGTTACTACGTCCCAAAGGAGCTTGAGAAGTAATGACGTATGTATAAGTAATAGTCGGTTATGACATAATAAAAACCGGGGGATTGAGTAACAGTTAGGGTTTAGGGGGAAACGTTAAGGCTAAGAGGGTCCCAAAGGAGCCTGAGATTGAATAAATAAAAATTGAATAATTAATGAGGCGGCATCCCTTTCATCCCTATATGGGGGGGGGGGGGAGGATTACTACTATCGACTCACAAGTATTCATGACTTAGACTTATTTAGCTTAAATACGGACTCTAATATTAACCCAGATCATAATCTTATTTCACAGCCTATTCGTAGTAACTATTATTCTCCTCATAGTTTTAGTCAAGTGTTAAAAACCATAAATGATTCTAGTTTCTCCTTAATTCAATAACACAATAATCTAAGGAGACTGAAACGCAATCTTGAAAACTTCCAAACTCATCTATTGAACGAACTTGACTACCATTTTAGTGTAATTGGGATTACAGAAACAAGAATAAATTCTACCGATATTTCTTTTAATCCTTCAATACCAAATTATAATTTTGAATTTATACCTAGGCCCTTAAGTGCCGGTGGTGTCGGCATGTACATTGATAGTAGTCTCAATTATACAGTCATTGAAAAGAGTTCTAATACAGCTTTTCAGGCTCTTTGGATTGATATAAATCTCGTTAATAAGCCAAACATTATTTGCGGCATAATATATAGGCAACATAATTCTCCAGAGACATTCTTAAGCTATTTTGAAGAATCATCAGAGAGGCTCAGTGCTTCAGGTAAAACAATTTATATTATGGGCGATGTCAACATAAACCTTCTCCGGTTTGAATCCTGCAGTTATGCTCAAAATATTCTACTCGCTCTTCACAGTTTCAACTTAATTCCGACAATTGACAAACCCACCAGAGTGTATAATAACTCTGCATTACTTATTGACAATATTTTTGTAAATAAATTTGATGATCACACATTAAGTGGCAATATTATCTCTGACATCAGTGATCATTTCTCACAATTTTGTATTTTTCGTTCATTTACTAAAAGAGTCAAGCCTTGTAAAACTGTAATTTGTGATTACTCAAAATATTCGGACCCAAAATTTCTAAATGATGTTCACAAATAAATTGGAATCGTATTATTTCTGACAGTAACACTGATGTTAATAAATCATTTTCTTCTTTTTATAATAAGTTAAATAAACTTATAAATAAACATGCTCCCTTAAAACTTAAACGAAATTTAAACGTAAATTAAAATAGTTTACCAAGCCCTGGATAACAAGCGGTTTAAGAAAATCTATTAAGATAAAAAATGAACTATTCCATTCTGGGGATATTTATAAATATAAATTGTACAGGAACAAAATACTTACACTAACTCGTTTGAGCAAAAAGTCATATTATCATGATTATTTTGAACATAACATCAATAATATGAAAAAAACTTGGGAAGGTATTAACATATTAATTCATGGTAATAAGAACAAAAAACCATCAATAACTGCCCTGAAACGTCCAAATAATGAGAGGGTGTCTCAAAATTCATTAGAACTACCGAATATTCTGAACAAATATTTTGCATCTGTATGGCACAAATTGGCTTCCAAAATACAGAATTCTTCAAATCAATTTATGAGCTATTTACCAAGATCTAATCAATCCGGTTCTTTTGTTTTCAGACCAGTTTTACCTATAGAAATTGAATTAGAAATAATGTCGATACCCCTGAACATTAGGCACTCGGATTATATTCTTGTCCTATTCGAATTTTAAGGTGTATAAGAAATTTAATATCCACACCTTTATCTAAACTCATAAACAAATCAATTGAAACCGGAATATATCCTTCCAAATTAAAAATTGCTAAAGTTATACCAATCTATAAATGTGACGATGCTATTGACCCCAGCAATTATAGACCCATTTCACTTCTTTCGGTGTTCAACCGAATTTTTGAAAAAGTAATGTACCATCGACTTAAATCTTTTCTTGATAAATACAATATTCTATATGAGTCACAGTATGGTTTTCGAGACAAACGATCAACTCAACATGCACTAATTGACATTGTAAATCAAATTCAATTAAATATGGAAAAACGATTGTTTTCATGTGGTATATTTATAGACTTAAAAAAGGCTTTTGATACTGTAGATCATTCAATTCTATTACAAAAGTTACAACATTATGGAGTTAGGGGTGTCGTCAATGATTGGTTTTCTTCTTATCTGACTGACCAAATCCAAACAACACAAATTGGACCTAATATTTAAAAAAAAGAAAAAAATTTGTATGGCGTTCCTCAAGGTTCTGTCCTTGGCCCCTTGCTATTTCTCATATACATCAATGACATCTATAATTCTTCGGATAAATTTAGTTTTTACTTGTTTGCTGATGATACAAATCTGTTGTATGCTGATAAGAACCTCAAATCACTTGAAACTACTGTTAATGTTGAATTGATGAAAATATATAATTGGCTATCTGCAAATAAATTAACATTAAACATAAAAAATCAAACTATGTCATTTTTCGCCCTTATCAAAAAAAGCTTGATTACCAAGTTAATCTCAGAATTTTTTATCATAATACAAACTCACTTATTTCTCTAGAATGTAAAGATTACGTAAAATATCTTGGAGTTATTATTGATTCTAACCTTACTTGGAAAAATCATATTGATTATGTTGCTTCAAAGATCAGCAAAACAATAGGTATCATCAGTAGATTAAGACACTTTGTACCAACGAGCACACTGCTAAATATCTATAGATCACTCATCTCTCCATACTTATCTTATGGTATAACTGTATGGGGTCAAGCTGCTGCAGACACACTTAAATAAAATTTTGAAACTACAAAAACGTGCCCTTCGACTAATTTATTTTGTCAATTACAGATCTCACGCCGTTCCCCTTTTTATTTGTTCAAACATATTTATAACCTTTGAATATGCTTTATTTTAAATCAACTTCGATTTTAATGCACGATGTATTCAATAATTTGGCTCCATCCAATATTTCAAAGTTATTCACATTCTCAAATGTGATCCACGCATATAATACTAGATCTTCGTCATTCGGCAATTACTACATTAAACACTCTCGATTAAACCAGTATAGCAAATCTTTTTCCAGAATAGGAGCCAAAATGTGGAACAGCATTTCACTTAAAACACGTAAACTATCAAAAACTAGTTTCAAGAAAAAAATACAAAAAAAACATTAATTCAAATTTTACTCGAAGAGGATGCTTATGTTGACACGTCCAAATTAATAACTAAGATTGCTAATAGATTTACTGCTTGAATACTTCATTTTTTCTTACCTACATGTTATCTATCAATTTCTATTTTAACTTCAAAAGTTCGTATATGTCCCTGTATATGTACTATTTACAACACGGACGCGAATGTTGTAAACTACTTGTGAAATGAATGAATAGTAGAAATCCCTTTGGGATATTGAGATGCTAATTAGTTACAAGCACTAGTGGTTGTATCAGAAGAGTATACATCCACTAGTGGTTGTAACTAATTACCATCATAAGTTTTAGTTTGTATGTGACGCAGTTTTGAAATTGGATTGGCTGCAATGCTCATGAATTATTAATGAATTTCACAAATATATATATATATATATTTATGCATGTGTATATATGTGTGTATGTATAAGTAAATATGTATGTATATATATATATAAATTTTGTTTTTTTCCCTTCTTTACTACACGCCAAGATTAGCTTATGCTACCTGCGGGTTAGTATTATTTTGTAAATATTTTTGATTATAAGCCAAATAAACCTGCAATAAACCTAAACCTTCAATATAGTAAGCGAAATATTAGCTTTCAAGTTTCTTTGAGCTTTTTGTTTACAATCTTAAATTTCTTTTATGCTCGTATGCTTTACACTGACTTTCACGCTTATTTGTTTGCAAAGGCAGCAAAAACATAGTCAAAACAATATTCTTCGTAAATTTCGTGAAGTTCTGCTATACTTTTCAAAATATTAGCTTTCAACTAAACAAATTACGCATGCATGACAACACTAGTCCAGGACGGCTTTAAATATTTACATAACTCATATGATTATATGAACTTACATGTAACTTGGAGGAAAACACAACATTTACACAATCTTTGCTGCAAAGTATTGACAAGAAATTAAAAGTATACAATTATATTTCAAACATGGAAGCTCGATATATAAACAATGCCAATGCTTTATTCTTCAACAAACACCGTAAACAACGTGATTTGTACTGTTAAAACTGATATTGATAAGGCTCAGATCAGCGGGCTAAAATATATTATAGCCCACTGAATTCTCCATTTTAGCCCAGAAAATACGATCATGACTAAAACAACACACGTGACACGGGTACATACGAGTAACACACAAGTAATATACAACTACACACGAGTAACACACGACTACATAGTACATAGTACATACGACTACATACGAGTAACATACGAGTACATACGAGTACATACGAGTAACATACAAGTAACATACAAGTACTTAGTACATTTTCGCTAATTATGCCTCAGTATTACACAACCTTGAATTTTTAATTATCGGTTCTCTTGGGATGTATCGTAGATTACTTTGTTTTGCCAAACTTTTAAAGACAATTCTACATCTAAGAACATGTTCCCAAATGGCTTGAAATATACAGTTTTAGAGCTGCAATTTAATCCATCAAACACCAAGATGATACCAAAGTTAGCGTAAACAATCCAAATTTTGCTTGATAACTTTGGGTTCTTGTCCGCCATTTCTTATGGAGCTGTTGCTAGGTTGCCAGGGTCTTAACCGCTGTTATTATTATTATTAAATGTGACTGTGGATTCAGAAATAATAACCGAAATTTGTATGAATGTACAGGCCTGTCTAGACGATTAAACTTTTGTAATTTGATATTTGGGTAAGAAATGGGTCAATAAGATATTTTAGCGAATAACTCTACTTTAATTTATTGTTATAGACTTCTGTTTATAGCCGAAATGATCGATATTTAGCCATCAGAATCTTCAAATTAATATTTCCATCGAAATCTGAGCCCACAGGCCATACAACATTGCACCGCACTTCTAAGTATTAGTGTAACGACCGTCACCGGGCCCAGTAAATCAATGCGATAACCAAAACGTTAACAGAATATCAAGTTTATCGCAGGAATTTTTCAGCAGTGGACATTTGTTTAAAGTTATATACGTACTTCGATACACCACGTACACAGTTCTACTGTGTAACACTAAGTCCCCCACTCATTATCACCATTTGCTGTTCAGATTCAAATCTCACATCAACTACCGGTATGCAAAAAAACATCAAGATCTATTGGTCTCGCTTCGAATTATCTACTAAGACAAAACTATCTCTATATTACACTCTGATTTATCCCTATCTTAGTTACCGCAACATAGTTTGGTCATCTACATACGTCACTAGTTTAAATATAATTTTTCTTCTTCAGAAACGAGCGGTGCGTGCCATAACGAATTCAGATTACCAAGCCCATTCAGCACCGTTATTTATCCACTTAAAAATTCTAGATATCTATAAAGTAAATTCATTCCATGTTGCTAAATTTATGTTTTTATTTCACCATCGTTTGCTACCCTCGTTTTTCCTTGATTTATTTTTAACCGTAATAGTCAAGTACATAATTATAATACCAGATATGCAACAGATTACCACACTTGTCGTACAAATATCAAACAATTCACAATTCTTCACTTAGCTAGGTCCAAAAATTTGGAATTCTCTACCATCTTCGGTTACCTACTCAGTTACTATATTCTCCTTCAAACTGAAGAAACTTTTTCAGTTACTAATTAATGGGTGAATATATCTGAATTCGTTATTTAACAAATAGATGACATTTTTCCGTGCGTGTGTACTGTAATAACGCACAGATGACGTCACAGCGTGTAAAGAACAAAAAAGTACGCCACGAGACGAAGTCGAGTGGTGTGACTGTGTTCTTTACACGCTGTGACGTCTTCTGTGCGTTATTAGAGAGCTTAAGCAAGCGGCGTTTTTTACAACACGGACGTCAGATGTCCGCGAGTAGACTGGATCTAAAGCGGCGTTCGTGGCGTTGCGTCTTTACGTTAAGCAACTCGCGTTCTTGATGGCAAAAACGCCTCTATAGACTATAGTTGTTTTTACTTTTTAAACAAACCAATAATCATCTGTGCAAACAAGTAGATAAGCAAACTCTTTCCGCCCAGCTAATGAAGAGGTATAAAACAGTTTCAGAAGTGGAATAAAGGGGGTCATGGCCTAATTATAAAACCACAAAAGTACAACAAAAATAGTTTACTTCATGAATGCCCACAAAGGGAACATAGGTGCAATTTGTCTGCGCATGCGCTAATCACTGCGAAGGCAAGCAATGGCGGATTTCGATTTTAAAACCTATGTTGTAGTGGTTATGCATTCCGTGTGATTTGCGCGTGTTTCTATAAGTATTTTCTGGCATCTTACTTACCAAAAAACTCGCAAAGATCAGCACTGTATAATCTACGCGTGATGTTGGCATCTGTGCGACACTAGATACAAAAAGGTCGCTATATGGATAGTTTTAAACTGATTACTGAGATTTTCTCATGGTAGTTCTTTTCAAATAAATCCTTGTTACGTTATAAATTAATCCTTATTATTGCGAATTGATATAAAGTGCGATCAATGATCTGGTGACGCATCAGGTATTCAGTAATTTAAACCAAGCGACTCGAAATCTGAGTACGTCATCGCAGTGTTACTATATTTATCGACCAATGAGAAGCCGGAGCAGGTCTCTCCCTAATGGCATGTGGAGTGGAAGCAGTTGAGTTGAACGGCGTTTTTCGCCAAATTCTGGGATGTTACGAAGAGTTACCACCGAATTGAGGTTTGTAATCTTATTTTAAGTAATAGTTTAGTGTTATGAACTATTTTTTTGTTTAGAAAGTGCTTTTCTTTACAAAATACGCTTGCCTGTTTATTTGCTTCAGAGCTAGCAAAGTCGGTAAACAAATGTCTGGAAGTGACTGCCTGTGTGTTTGTTTCTTTCTAGTGACGCGTATTATTTGATGATTTACGATGATGTGTTCGTTTAACTTTTGATTTATTTCATGCCGATTAAACCCCAAGAAGTCATAACTGTGTCTGTTTAAACTAATAAACTTACCCGCTGTTGATACTGTTCACATGAAATATTCGAACTTTATAGTTTTGTCGAATTTGGGCTAATGTTCAACCAGTTCAGATGGTTTTATTATGGTTATACTACAGTATGTATTTTGCCCAAGCCCTTGTCCCTTGATAGTATTTCATTTTGTCTACAGTATATCTCAAACAAAATATGTACATACTGTATAACATTTTGAGTTAGTGGTAGTTTATTATGGTTAGAGAGCATCTTACTGGCCATTAAGAAGTTACACCCAAGTTTGATTCCTACTCGATCAATGCAGTTTTACTGTGCATTTAGCAGATTAAAAATTTTATCTAGTTTGCTGAAAGCAAGAAAAGTCTTTCCAGTTACATGCATCCAGGATTACTGTAGATCTAAGGATGTTACTCTCTGCAATCTGGGTTTAACTCCTACTTGATGCACTTATCAGATTAAAATTTCACCTTGGATGTACATTAGAGGAGTGCTTCTAGTTTGACTCTACCAAACACCAGAGATTTCTTCTGGGTACTCCGGTTTCCCCCTGTAGTAACACTGACCAATGAGGATGACTCTTGCTGGACCTCTAGGAAGAACAGTTTAGATATGACTGATAGAGTTATCAGTATCCAGTATAAATAAAGTTAGTTTACTTCAGTTTTCTTTTGTAGTAACATTGACCAATGAGGGGTGACCCTTACTAGATCTCTAGGAAGGACAGTTTAGATATGGACTGATAAGGTTATCCAGTGTAAAGACTGTTTAACTGTTACAGTAGTTTAGTTCAGTTTCCTTTGGATGCATGTGACTTGAGTGCTTCCAGTTTGACTCTACCAAACAGCACAGGTTCCCTCCGGTTTCCTCCTGTAGTAACATTGGTCCTTAGATAAAGTTATGGTATATCCAGTGTAAATACAGTTACCTGTAGTTTACTTTCCTTTTTTGTTTAGATTAGTTTTGTTTTGATTCTTACTGATGCTGGAAGAGGACAAGCTTATTCAATTTTTTTCTTATTTATGTACCAGAAAGGTTAGCTGTGGTTTCCTTTCCAAGATGGTAAAAACGAATTTTGCTGTAGCTTTTTGCAATGGACTTGATAAGAGCAAAAACATGATTTTCATCAACAAGAGAATCTACCCAGGGGCGGATTTAGCGTTAGTCAAATAAGTCATACGACTAAGGTAAAAAAATCCGCAAGAAAAAATACTTCCATACTCCCTCAGTTCGAGATCGCCGAGATAATCGATTAGATGAGACCGCCGACCGGCATGTTAACCCGCGTCGTGCGGTTTACTTTGTTCTTTCTCGACGGATTTGAGCCTATTGTATCAGCCGCTGTGATTGGTTGAATTCATAAATTAGCCTTTATAACGATCTGTGATTGGTTTGCCGGGTGTTCGCCGGATTTCTTTGTCTTTCTCGACGGATTTGGACCCCTTGTATCACCCTTTCTGATTGGCTTAATTTTTCAATAGCTCTTTATGAAGAGCACGGATTGGTTTAGCGGCGTTTCACTTTGTAGTTCTCGACTGATTTGTGGACTGATCAGTGGCGATTCTGACTAACTTGGGCTAGTCTGGTCGTATATTTACTACAAGGCACAAGCGGATTCTTTCGTTTCGAACATGGCTTTGCCTAATACAAACGTAATAGATCTTGATGTATTCGCTTTGAAGGACAACGACGAGATTGTGTTGCGAGAGATTTATAAAACGCACGGGAAGTTTAATACCGTCGACTCGAGGGTCAACAAGCGAAGGATGCTTTGCGCAAAGCCGAGCATTTTACCAAGATTGGCAAGACGCTTCAAAGGAATTTTGGCACTGAGATATACGTGGTAATATACGCCGACAATGACAAGAAGAAACCTCGTGCTGCTCTCAAGTAAGCAGATTTTTCTCCCTTAATTATTTTCTAGTTATTTATAAATATTAAATACGACAATAACAACCTTCGCCACGATTGAGACCACATGGCATGTCTTCAAATGAAAGGTGACTGACCTTTATTATTGTTTGAGAATCTTATTTATTAATACTGTATTTCTAGCTGTCCTTTCTTTCCTAGTCTAATATCTACGTGTTTGTAGCTCAAATTAATTCACGGTTTTCCCTTCTAATTCTTGTATTTGTTAATGGCCATTACCTTATTTATGTTAATGTGCTTTTGAGACTAGCATTGTAGCAAAGAGTAGCAAAGAATTGAAATACAAGCTGAAGGATTTTGTCAAGATTGGATAATGTAGACTACTTCATAAATTCATAAAATAGATAGCGAGGTCTGGCAATCATAATCATGTTATTTTATGTGAGAGGCCATAGTTAGGACCTGTTTGGTTTTTAAGGTAGGGTGGTTACCCCTGGGTCAACTCCATTAGATGTGGTTACCAAGCACTAATGACAAGAAGCCTGGTACAAGTAAAAAGTTGTCCTGGGTAGGTGAGTTTAATAACCCTACCAGCTACTAGTGTAACCCTAGTGTGGTGATAGGACTATCCTAGCACCCGGGTTACCCTAGTGTCCTTGTAAATACAACAAACAAAAAAACCCAGGAAATGTATGAGAGCTACATGTAGGGTAACCAGCGTGCTAGAGTAACCCAGTGGTGGCTAGGGTAACCCTACCTCCTTGTAAACAAGCCCTTAGTATAGAGAGAGACTGAGTCAGGCCTACAATGTTTTTTAATTTGACATTAGTATTTAAATGTTTTAGGTCTGAGGCATCTGGGAATTGCCTATACAGCTCTGTTTTGAGCTCCTGCATAGAGTGAAATGGTCCAACCTGCAGTATGGTTATCAGTTACATATAAAATATTTGAAGCCATGAATCAGACTTATTAAATATTTGAAGTAGATGTATTGTATCTGTTGTTTATTTCTTGGTTAAAATAATTAAATCTGCTATTTCAATTACTGTAACATATAAATTGTAAAATTGTTTCTCAAATGAAATATAAAAATGAAACAATTTCCATTTGGACAAAATAATTTTTGGACATGATGGTACTTAGAAAATGCAAATTTTCCTCACTGTAGTCCCCTCAGAATGCAAAAAAAGCATTTCAGACCCAAAATTTAAAAAGTTTCTGGGGAGCATGACCCCCCCCCCCCCCCACCCATTCCCCCTAGAACCCAAATAGTTTGGACTAAGGTGACAAAAATCCTAGATCCGCCCCTGCTACCATATGGTTGTCAAGCTCTGTGAAGATTGTGCCAGTGCTCCAGCCACCACTGGCGCTAGATAGTATTTAAATTTTTTTTGACATTTTAGTCCTTTGCGGCTTTGCCTTTGTACTGTATTAGAGAAAACTTAAATTAATTTCAATAAAATTGTTTGTCCTATCCAGAGCAGCTTACACTAGCTTCAATTAAACTAAAATCTTATAAACATCTATATGCATTGTTATGATCACTCATCTCAAAAAAAATAATTAATGACTGATCTTGTCTTCTGCCAAGATCAGCTAGTGATAATTTCTGCATAAAAAAGTTGTGTGGATCTAATAAGGAAAAAACATATAGATGGGTATGAAACCTAAAAAGTTGTATGATGCAAGATATTGAGGTATGATAAATGTAGTAAAGATTGAAACTTTTTCAAAAATAGCTTGAAATGAAAACACTTCTGTAGTAAATAATAGTTTGGAATCATCCTTCTCTTTGTTTATTTTAGAAAAAAGCTCATGACTTATTATCTGTTTCAAATATAAGTCTACACAAAGTACAGTAGTGTCAGTACACTGAAGTATATAAAATATAAAAGAATATAGTAGATTATAACCAATAAATAATTATTTCTGTGTGTAAATCAGAGCTGGCCAAACCATACCCCTTTATTATAATTTTACTTCAATCACAGATGATTCTACTCTTTCAAATACCATAATAGAAAACCCTTGGCAATGGCAAGTCTCTCCAGCAAGCCTAGGCAGCCATGAGTTCATCACAGATATAATATATATATATATAGACAGGGTAAAATAAAGCAAGAACACACAGGTATTATGTTAAACATGTAAAAAATTAGCCAATAGGCAAAAATATATTTTTTTATACAAGAGGACAAATGGACAATTAATGTATTACAAATATTGAAAATGCACACCATAAATGCTAGGTGAACAGGAATTATCTTCGTCAATATTATAGTAACAGGACTTCATCCGACTTCATCAATAATAGTAAAACAGCGAGTTAAATGCTTTAAATTTGCCTGTTTAATAAATAAAGTATATAACTACAAACTTCCAATAAACATCTTCAGTTGTATAAAACCCTCAGATCGTCTGATCCAATATACGTTGAAAAAGACGGATATAGAAACGGTAATATTGTTACTTTGTCATAAAGTCACTGTCAAACTGCTAAAGTGAATACTTAACAATTCAGTTCACCGAAGTGGAGGTGAATAGTGCTGGATATTCACCGAGCCGCTTCGGCGAGGTGAATATCCACACTATTCACCGACACTGAGGTGAATAATTGTTTTAGCATATACCTCATAAATGAAATAATAATAAGTTTAACATTCTTACATTTTTCGGTATTTTATACAAGACTATCAAGACACGGCCGTCGGCCGCTTAGTAGCAACTTGGGCACTTGGCTAGCACTTGTCGACAAAACAGTTTTTACAACTTTTGAATATATTAATGGCTAGAAAATTGTAAAGAAACATACCTGTGGACATTCTTCTACTTAATTTTGTTGACTTTTTTCGTTATTCTACAACATCAGCCTTGTTTAACAACAAAATCTCCTGCTTCGGTAAACAAAGCAAAACTGGCCGCCATTTTGTTTTGCCCGCAGGTGAATAGTGCAGGATATCCCGAGCTAGAGGAACCAATCAGATTGCGCGAAAAGCACTATAGGTGCTGATTTTCGTTCAGTAAAATCGTGAAATTTCGGCTGATTTTCCATGATCCCAGCCACTTTTAAGTTGTCCCATAGCGACAGGTACATTTTCTTGTTAAGGATGTAAAATTTAGCTGGTTTTCGTTAAAAATCCGATCATTTAAAGCGAAAACTATGATTCAACAATAGTGATATAACTACGAAGTGGGTCCCACCGGATATGGCTGCCGCGAGATTTTTAGCCTCACTTCCGACTTCAATTTTTGCAAGGCGCGAACCAATAGATGCTCTATCCAGTACACAGCCAAAAATAGCACAGGTTGTTGCAACAATGATGGCTGAACAGTACTGTAACAAGGCGGCTATCATGCGTGAACAGCACTGTTGAACCAACAGTATTGTTCATCATTGTTCCAACAGTATTGTTCAGCAATGATGAAGCAACAGTAGCTGTTCATGGCTGTTGGAACAGGAGAGAACAACACTGTTAGAACAGCATTGTTCACTGTTGTTATAACATGGCTGTTCAGCACTGTTACCACATCATGCCATAACAACCTGTTGTATCATGCATGAACAACACTGTTGGATTCACATGGTTGTTCAATGTTGTTTCAACAGGCGTGAACAGTGTTGTTGGATAAAAATAGCGTATGAAGTATGCACACGCGATTTTCTCGCGGTTATTTTGGCGAATCAATTCGTGAGCGATAAAAGAAAGGGGGAAGTGAACGCTTTTAATAGCTGGCGTGGAAAAACGAACAGAAGAGAGCCGAATTATCAATTAAAGCACTCAAAACTTCACGTCTTTTCAAAAATATAATAGTTCAATGTTAATTTCAAGTTGTGGCATCTTTCTGCAAGTGTTTTTGTCGCTCAATATATGTACCAAAACCCGTGTGGATTTACAGTGTCTTGAAGATGAAAAAAAGACAGTTTTCTTGACAGGCAAAGACTGACAGAAAGCTATTATGAAAACTATAAAGAAGTGGATGCTGTTTTTTTTTAAATACGAAGAAACACAAAGATTGTATGGACTGCTCCACAAAAAGTTATGGTGTCAGCAGCAAGGAAGTATTTTTTTAACTTTTTCTATTCAAAGACAAAGTGGTTTTCTTTTCAACTAAATAAACTGGTGAGTGTGAACTATCCAAATAACTAATATGTTTAATATTATAGTAAGAAATATACTAATAGTAGAAATTAAGTTTCTTCTGACAAATTTTGGCACCCTTCTCATAATTTTTAACAACTATGATTTCTATTCCTATTTAATATTTTTTACCTGATTATGAGTTGCAATCATCAGAGCATTATAGCTTCAAGCTCATGCATAGCTGACCATATTAAAAAGTGGCCCCCATAATAATTTCACTTGTTGGGTTTTTGGACCACCTTCATAATAGACCACATTTTTGTTAAAAATGACAGGTAGGTATATTAATTGTTGCAATGCCTTTTCACATGATGTACTATTAAAAATTATTCCTTGGCAAACCATGCCAAACAATAAAATTCAGTCCAGCCATTTTTGTATGAGGCGTGGAAGATTATTTATATTCAATTTGGAAGAAAATCAGCCATTCTAAAGGAGGTTAATAGTTGTTCAACCTATTGGGAGGCAGGGTGCATGTGGGTGTGTTGTCATTGTTTGCATTGTATTTCACATAATGCAAGAAACAAATATGGATCAGCCCCAAGGTTAGATGCCATGCATAGAGGAGATGGGTGTGTGTGTGTGTGTGGGGGGGGGGGGGGGGGGGGGGGGGTGCATGGAGACTTCCAAAAGCATTTTTTTATAACATTGCATATTAGAAATTCACAAATCACAATACAGTATTAAATACTTAAAACCATTTAAACATCACTATTAAAATAGCTAATTTCAAAGTTTTACACAGTACATTACTCTAATTTAAGGTCCTTTTATTTAAAATACAGGGAATATCACATCAGATAGCCAAGAAATTTAGGACTAGCTAGCCCTAAATTTCTTGGCTATCTGATGTGATATTCCCTGTATTTTAAATAACATGCTCCAGGATGCTCATCTGTACCTGTAGCCATTTGGACTCATCTTTCAGTTCAGGTAATAACATTCCTTTAATATCAGTGTACATAATAATTGTAAGAGAATTGAAATTAAACTTCTCTTGCAGCTTGAGGAGCTTGGTTGAGTCAACTCATGTAAACAGCCCCTAAGATTTCCTTTTAGATGTGCCAAATGACTGCAAAATTTCTGTTAAAAAATACAATAAGCATTTAGCAAAAAATGCATGAAAAATATATAAATACACTGCACAACAGCATGATGCAGTGCTGCAAGGAAAATAGTTTGGTTTTTACAGGAAATGTTTCAGGAAAAAGACAAGAAATTTAAAGAATGAAATATTTAGCTTTGTCAACCAACATTCATTGCACTAAGGCAGAAAAACCCCAACCAGGTTTCAAGAAGTAATTGTTCTCTGTTTTCTCTTTCTTTAAAGTATACAGTACATGGCTTGATTAACAGATATGTAATGGCAACAACTGATGCTATTGTAAGTATATGCGAGTAAATTTAATGCATGAAAAAATAAGACCTTAATTAATTGGCAATTTAATTAAACAGGTTTAATTTATTAGAAACTAGATACCATGTTTGATATTTGTCTTAATTTTCTTTTTATATAGCTTAATGGCACTAATTGGGCTTAACAAGAAGCTAGGATAATAGGATCTACATGTAAGTATTTTGCTTTATAGCACTGGCTTCACATGGAGATAATTCATAGCTGATAGCAATTTATAACTATAAAAAACTGATATTTGTTTTTCTTCATTACCGAGTTCACTTTGTAAATTTCAGTTTTGCCAGACAAGAAGAAATATATTAATTAGAAGAAGAATTTGCTTAGCATTCAACAAATGTGGCTGAAAAATAATAGAAATTGGAGAATTTGTTTACGAATCACGAGTTCCAGGCACTAATCAAATGTGTTTCTTTTTCTCTTTTAATAGTTTGGAAGAGAATTTCAAAACTGCGACCTGGAGATCAACTCATAGACAGAGTAGTTTGGCAATGAGAAACTTGGGTTTTGAAAATTAAAGACTATTGCAACTTGCCAACTTGCAAGCAAATATATTGCATCCTAACATTGTTTACTTCGGGGTTTTGTTTTTATACATATAACAGAACATATATCTTTTTTCATTGTTCTAAAACACATGATATGTACGTTTAAACAGAATAAAGTTTTTACATACCTGTTGTTTCAGTCGCAGAGTTTTATTTGTCTCCATCTCGAACCCGTTTCTTCTGTATTGTGTCGAGATTTTCGATAGCTTGCGATTTGCTAGTCTCCTTCGCAGCCGTTTTTCTGCCTGTGCTATTCTTCGGTCCTAGGAAAAATAGGATCGAAGAATAGGATTGCCATAAGAACGGCTGCGAAGGAGACCAGCTCTTTGCTCGTTGTCGAAGCTCGAAGCAACCGGGGTAAATTTTCGTACCGGAGTTTTTTACGTCCAGGAAAAATCCCTGATACAGCCTGTTGCAACAACATTGTTCACGTCTGTTGGCACAGTAAAAACAGGATTGTTATCAGGCATGATAAACACTGTTAGAACAGCATTGTTCAAGCCTGTTGATTCATCATCCGTGAACATTGTTGTTCGAACAGGCATGAACAGCACTGTTAACAATATACTGTTCACAGGGTGCAGCACAGCATTGTTCACGGCTGTTCCGAACAACACTGTTCACACCTGTTGACAACTTGCAACAGGCTGTGCGTTTTTACGCGTGTATGTAAACACTATGAAAAACCAGCTGGACTCAAAACTTTCGTTTGCATTTTGACATGGCGAAATTTCGGGGTAAAAAAAACAATAAATACATGGGCATGTTGCTAAAACCCTGTAATTTTATAATCCGCGTGACCAAACTTCATTTATTGCAATCGTTAGAAGAAATAACCGAAAACATACAGATTTTATCACATATTTTGATACTTTTGCGATCAAATATCAGGTTTAGGCGGGGCTACGGATTGTCATATACTATTTCTGACAAATAGTTTGACATGAATGACCACTCGATCCGGTATAGGGCCTTGAAATATGTTTGGTTGATTGCCCGACATATTTCCTCTCGGTACAGAAACGACTTTACAACTGACACGATTGATAGGGTACTTGGCCGTGATACGTTGAAGGGCATGGGCATGAGCCATCATAACGGTAGAAGAGACGTTGACACGTCGAACACAAAATACACATTCTTCCAAAACCACTTTAAAGTCAGGATGATCTGCTGACGACACTAGGGAAAATGGGTTTCTCGAACGCACTAGCTTGAGCTTGATTGGTACAGCACCAAGGATATAACGGGCTTGTGCAAACAGATCGGAATGGATTCTGCCTTCCATAGCCACAGACTTACTTTGACTTGCATGAACATACCGCAGTTTCAAACCCTTGTTTGCATCGGCATCTACTGCCACGGGGTTCACGACATCCATTCGACCAGCTTGATCTTTATAGAACAGCGCTAGCGCTGAGGTCAGATGAGATGATTTTGCGTCTTTGCTAAAGTTCAGTACAGTCTCCATATATGATCGGTAGGGATAAGCAGTGCTCGACGGTGTGACAAGTTTGTTGTTCAGGTAAACTTCTACTTGAGAAAATAAAGCATGCATCCACAGATTCACAGGTCCGACTTGAACATTTTCATCGAGATTAGGCATCATGGTTGGTTATTTTTGCTTTCACGTGTAGATAACTGTTTGCTAAATCGGTATACACATCAGAATTTGCGTGCAGCACACAGAAACTCTATGGTGTCTGAAGCTCCAATACTCGACACTGGATCTATATCTTCCCAAAATCCTTTATTCATTTCTACTTGTGTAGCAGGCATTACAAATAAATCTAATTCTGATTTTGCACACTCACACGAATCTTTATGTAGGGCACTAAAAGCTTGACTCATGATTTATATTTTATAAACGGTCCTGCAATCTTTGCTTCCGTAGGCTCAGATGTTTTCTTCTTCACAGTTTGCGAACGACTGACGGTTTTACGTCTTGTGTTGATTTTTATAGGAGAATTCACCCGTTTGCGTTTACGACCGGCTCCTGATTGGTTCGTAATCCGACGGACCCCTTTTTGAGCAAGATCTTTCACGGCTTCAGAACCACGCCCTTTTATCGCTTGCTTTACATTCTTCCCTGCCAGAACATCTTGACCCGTCTTTTACAGCTTGCAGAGCTCTTCTTCCAATAGCTTGAGCTCCTCGTTTCACCAGGGGTATTGCAAAGCGTGCAATACTTTTAAAAAAACTTCCAATGCCGTAACCTTTCTGAATACGTGCACCTCGGAAACCAGGTAGACTTCCACCTTGTTGTCTTCTTAAATAATGCTGTTGAAATTGCTTTACGTCTGGAATAATTGTATGTCTCATTTTTAAATGAAATACGAAGATCTTCGATCGCTGTCTAAAGTGAGTGTCACGATCGACTTCCCGAAGCCAAATGATACGTTTTCGTTTTTGTCGTCCTTTATATTCACTTCAATTGTTTCGAAGGACTTTACCTTGACAGGAATATATTGTAGGTTACGGAGACTGACGTTCACGTTTTCACCATAACTTCCTTGAGTATTGACAATTCTGAGTAGGGGCACTTTGACATCACCGACAAACTGTGCATCCACGATATCAGTGTATACATACATGGCTGAAAATCCACCGTTAACATCTGCTACGTAAGGACTTAGGGTTTTCTTTTTAATAAAGGTGTCTTGTTGAAACCCCAATGTTGTAGCAATGTCACCACTAAACCAAACGTTTGCCCCATTTTTTATATCGACGGCAACTTTCCGTGTACTTCGATTATACGTAAAATTTATCTTGGCTCGTGCCTCTTTGTTCATGCTACAGTTTAAAGCCCCCACCAGCTCAGCAATGGTGTTATAGTAGCCATCTGGGATAATACCCGTATCGTCATATTTTGTTCCAGCGTTATAGAGAAACGTTTGTTGACTACCTTTTCTAATCGCGCTCCATGTATGGGGATAATATAACTCTGATAAAGCTACTTCCCAATCGCCTGTCAGTTGTATAGTTTCAGCAAGCTTCACTTTAAAATTTGCTACAGTGTTATCTGGAAAATATTCCATTGAGCTATTGCTTGGAAGCGTTAAATAAAACTGTGTTGCCATGTCGAAGAATAATACACAAATGAACACAAATTGTAAAATACACACATTTTTATTTCGTTATATCTTTTACATTATCGGCTGATACCCAAGAATTAAAATCTTCAGGGTAGCCTAACCATTTTACAAGATATTCTCTACGTTTACCACGCATCGGCGTGACGTAATTACTCTTTCTATTCTATAAAAGTCACTATCTGTCTTTCTAACTCTTTGCAATTCCTGTTCGTAAAATGTTCCTTGTAACTCTTCTCCGTGATAATCAGCAATCTTGTACACTGGCGGTCGTCTGGGTACTCGCTTCGTGATGATGAACACCTCTTCGGTCCAGTTAGGTAAGTAGCCTTTCTTGAATGTACGTCTTGCTTTGCTAATCCGAACTTGGTCACCAATGCTGAATTTATATTTGATGTGTTTGCTGGACTCATCACCATACAGTTTTTGCCACACAATACTTTCGTTTTCTCGATTAACATCAGCTGGTCTTATCCCAATACTACGGTGTCTCGAATGGTTGTAGGAATATACTAATTTTTATAGTACATCGGTATATTTCAACGTATTCTTTGCTGTAAAATATTTCCACATTTTCCCCTTTAAGGTTCGGTTAAATCGTTCAACGATGGATGCCTTGGTATCGTTGTGTGTAGTAAAAAATCGAATATGTTTGCCCTTCAATAACTTTTGAAAAAGTTTATTGGTAAATTCTGTTCCCGTATCGGTATGAAGTTTTTCCGGCTTCCTTCCTTTCTTTAGTATCTTTTCAAAGGCTTTAACCAGACTCTCTGCAGTCTTTGTTTTTAATGGTTCCACCCACGCACATTTGGACAGTACATCAATAACAGTTAAAACGTATTTATAACATTATTTGTTTTACTAAGCGAGTCCATAATTACTAGATCCGCCTCCCATTGTTCATCCATCGCTCCAACAATAACACGATTTCGCTTGAAAATATGTCGTACGGGTTTATGCAAAGTATAGGTATCTTGTTGTCTAAGCCATGTTTTTATCTTGTTTCGGGATATCTGGAATTTTCCGTCACTTTTTACGACACGGTATAAGGCATCTACGCCGCCAAAACTTGCCGGACTTTTTGGGTTGTAATACAGGTCGTGAAGGTACTGTTCCGCCATCTAATCGGATGCCTGTATCACAATCTTCCCCCCACAGCACGCCGAGATGAGATATTCGAAAAATATTACGAAGGGCTATTTGTGGTAAACCGCCACAGCAAGTCATGTTCACACAATTAAGGTTGGACGTAAATGAATGAAAACAAGCAACGACGCAACATATATACACTCATGCGATATATGCATATATTAATCTCTGGAACAGTTGACCAAGCATTCGTAACGAAGAATTCTTACGCCTCTTGTATTGTGATAAATCTACGTTGTGGAAATCATTCACCGTTCGGCGTTCGTCGAACGACCTCTCGAACCGTTTGGTTATCGTACGAATCGCTAACTCTGTACACGAAAGCGAGATAAGCGACTATTCTTCCAAAATTATTTAGATCCATTTCTTCATAGATATGATGAAGGTTCACACGATCTAATTGATCGCTAAAACTATCAAACAGGTGTCGATGATCGTCAAGACATGATAACGTATCTTTATCGATATCAATGTTATGTTGTTTTAATTCATCAACTAAATTGTATCCATAGCTTATGCGCGCTGTATTGGTCTATAACAATTCGTGTTCACACGACCAAAGTTGGAGATAAATGAATCACAAAAAAGTCAGGTATAAACATATATTTATTACACAAATAATTAGGATACAAAATTATACATGTTCAGCAAATGTTCAGTTTTTCCAAGTCTATAGTCAAGTCATTTACCGACTTTTGAAAAAGGTACTCTTCGTAGGCTTTCTTATGATCAGTTTCATGGCTCGTGAATGTCTCTCCAGTCTTTTTGACTGTATATCTGTAAGATGGTGGCATAATAAACAGAACAGTGGAAAATGGTTTAAGGGGATCTTCTTCCGGTTTCCATTCGAAAAAGTCACAGCAGTTTTCTCTCTCGTGGGGACACGAGTAAAATAGACGACCTTGATTAGGACTTTCTTTCTTGACTTTGCTAGTACGACAAATCAGACAATGTCGACATATTGGTTTGATACCCTCGAAGACATCAGCCCATTGCCAAAACGGACAGGGATTTCCTCGTTCGGAGCAAACAAAGTATGGTCTCCCGTAACTTTCCTTCATCTTATCTTTAACCATTCGCATCTGTGCTAGTCGTCCATGGCCATAGCACCTTAGATGTATACATCCACTTTCATGGAAGGAAGCTACGGCTTTTCCAAACATGTAGCAATCTTCTTCTGGGCAGAAGAACTCACAACTAGGTTTCTGTCCACAGAACCAAAAAGTACCATTCCTGGTTGTTGAGACAGACGCAGATTTACCATGTAAACATTCCATTGCAGCAATGTTGTACTTAACCAGAGAAAGACCAAATGAATGTAATCCTGACACAACAACACTGGGTTTATATCACCCACTTCATAGGTGCTAATTACTTTCGTGCGTCACACCGTGCGTCACACCGTGCGTCACACTGAATATTTAATGAGTGCCGCCTGAATATTTAATGTAACGCCGCCTGAATATTTAATGTAACGCCGCCTGAATATTTAATGAAACGCCGCCCTCAATACTAATGAGAACGCCGCCTGAACATTAATGAGAACGCCGCCTGAATATTAATGAGTGCCGCCTAGCGCCGCCTTAAAAATACGGCTCGATCGGCCTCTATAATACTACTATTGTGCGCCGGAGACGAAGGTATTAAATGATCGTATTTATGTCGATAATTTTAATATGTCTGTGTCGTCGGACAACGACTTGATGGCCGTGTCTCTCATCGCTGAGTGATATGTGTAATCTTCAGACAGTTGAAGAAGATGCAATTTTGCACCAAGTTGCATCTTCAAACGTGTAATTTGATCAAATTTTTATTAAACAAAATTTTTTTGCGACTTCTTTACGTCAGCTGTGCATGTGTACTTTAATAACGCATAGTTCTTAGCCAATCAGATTGTTTGTTTTTCTTATATCTAATGTTGTTCTTGACTATAACCAAAGCTATCGTTTCCATTCTTTGAGTAAACTTTGCAGAGTGGATTCCATTGCAATTCAAATTTCCTGAATAAATTATACTCTATCTGAATTAATCGGGTTCTTAAACCGGCCAATCAGATTATAGAATCGACCAGCCGATGCCAGGGCCATTTTCGCCGACATCCCGACGTGGAGGCAAAATGACCTGGGGACGAGGTTGACCAATTGGGATAGCTATTCTTTTCACAACGAGTTCGGTTTGCGATAAATTAGAGATTTCTCATAGAAATCGAACGATTTTCCAGTCATCAAGCGGGACTTCCTTCTCACGAATAAGTGAAATTTTAAACGTAGGTTGCTACAGAGGTAAATAAGGGAGACATCGGCAGCACAGTGATGTTAACTACAACACTTGCCTAGATGACCGTAGTATTGCGGGCTCAAGGGGCCTCACGGTATGGCATTTAGTGCTTACCGATCTGGCAGGCCCTCTAAACAGTGTGACCTGTCCATGATGCAATAGGGCCTGCGGAGGAGGCAGCGGGAGCTACCTGCAAAGGGACTGGCACTGGCTTCAAAATCCCCCCCCCCCTGAGTTATCGTTCCAGTCCTTATAGTTCAATGGATTGAACTAATTCATGAGAAAAATTAACGAGTTCAAGAAGTATTAAGCACAAGTTGTTGCTTAGGTTAGGTTAGGTCAGTTCGCAAGGTTCAATTGTTTATTTTTTGTTTGTAGGTATAATAAAAGAAGAATATCACTGTAGAACCATTGTAAAGCATTTATTGGTACAAATATTTGGGTATAATTACCATAAACTTAGATAATTACCACCAAAATGGAATGGTGTGTTATTGAAAAATTTTAACAATTACGATATTCTGATTGAAACAATGAAAGGTCAGTTTAGTATGATAATTAATTAAGTTTAGTATGATAATTAATTAAGTTTAGTATGATAATGATTAATTAATGAAGTTTAGTATGATAATTAATTAAGTTTAGTATGATAATTATTAATTAAGTTTAGTATATATGATAAATGATAATTAAAGCAAAAAACAAAGTTTATTAGAAAACAAAGGCAAATGTAGTAAATTATTTTGAAGTATAATAATCAATCCAGTTCCGATAGCGTGCAGCTCGTACATAAACAGAATTTATCTGTGTTGCCACGCATCCTCTACCACCCCAACTGGTAATGCCTTGTAGGATCCATTTGGAGTTTTTATCTCGACAAACGTAAGGTCCTCCACTGTCACCATTACAACTTGCTTTTAAAGAACCTTGGAGGAATCCAGCACAGATCATGTTTCTGGTAACGGGAACACTTACACCTAAAAACATAAAAAATATTAAACATTAAGTTTTTTATAAGAATATTTGATTCTTTGATTAATTATTTGGTTGATCGTTTATTTATTTTATTATTTTATTACAGAATCATTAGGTCAAGTACTCGTGGATTTCAACTTTTGTTAGAAACGTTTTGAACAATAAAGTTGAGAAAGGAATGGCGATATACTATTTTAAAAATAATCTTTAGATTTTAAATACTCTAACTATTTGAAATATTCTTACATTTAAATATTTTATAGATTTAATTTAAAATAATCTATTCATTGTAAAAATGTTATAGATTTAATTTAATATAATCTATTCATTTTAAATATTTTACAGATTTAATTTAATATAATCTATACATTTTAAATATTTCGTAGATTTAATTTAATATAATCTATTCATTTTAAATATTTTATAGATTCAATTTAACAATAATCTGTACATTCTGAATATTTTATAGATTCAATTTAAAATAATCTATACATTCGTTGATTTGTTATAAAAACTGATTGTACAATAAATTCGGAATAATAAAGCTACAAGGTAAGAAAGAACTTGTTTTTAAAATTGTCGCTAAGGTACACAGTGTATAACTGTCCTCGCCATATTTGAAAGCCATTTTAAAACATATTAGCTTGCGTGCAGACCCATATTATATGTTGACACACAGCTTTCAAATGGCTTTCTCAAATTCATTAATAATTCATGAGAATTTTACTCAATCAGACAGCTCCATTCCGTCACGTGAATGGGCTGTGAAACACCGGTAAAGCACTGCAACTCTAGTGTTTGATCTGTTTCTTCATCAAACACTAGAGTTTCATTTATGTTAATTAAACAGGAAACACGATACGATTGAGTAAAATTGTATCACAAAACATCCACAAGTCCCGCAACGGTGGCTCATTGTCTTTCATTTGAGAAGCCATTTCAAAAACTCGTTCTGCGTGTTTGATCACGGTATCAAAACACTCGAAAGCTAATGAATCTCGCCCCTCGAGATTCACTAGCTTTCGAGTGTTTTGATACCGTGATCAAACACGCAGAACGAGTTTTTGAAATAGTACTTCAAATGGCTTTACACTATTTGGACAACAAGAACATGGAACATACTAGCAAAAACGCTTACAACAAAAAACATCACACTCTCAAACTTCAAGAAGTTACTATTTAACTACTATATTAACGCACTTAACAACACATATGACGTAGGCGACCCACGAACATGGAAAAGCATATATTTAAAATGCAACACAGCTCGAAGCCTTATGAACCCACCATCGTGTTGCTTTTAGTAGATATCGTAGTAAATTTAATGTACTTAATGTATGTTGTATATCGTTATGTATTTTTAAAGTAACAGTTAAATCGTACTTGTTTTTGGACCGCAGTAATTGGCACTAGCTGTTGCGGTTACCCAGCCTATTGTCTTAATGTATGTATTTATGTTTGTAATGTGTATAGCAAAGCTATTAAAATAAATAAATAAATTGTGTACGGCTTAGCGACAATTTTAAAAACAAGTTCTTTCTTATCTAAAAGCTTTATTATTCCGACTTTATTGTACAATCCGTTTTATCATAAATCAACAAATGTATAGATTATTTTAAATTGAATCTATAAATAATAATGTATAGATTATTTTAAATTAAATCTATAAACAATAAAAATGTATAGATTATTTTAAATTGAATCTATAAATAATAAAAATGTATAGATTATTTTAAATTGAATCTATAAAATATTCAGAATGTACAGATTATTGTTAAATTAAATCTATAAAATATTTAAAATGAATAGATTATATTAAATTAAATCTATAAAATATATAACTAGGCTAAAAAAATATCTGCTCTTGCTAAGTTTGTAAAAGAATTGTACCATCGTTTAAAATAGGGATAAACTCTCAATTTCCCTTTTCAATGTGTCTTATCATTTTTGTTTATAGGCTTGTAATGTTAATGGGGCAGTAAGATGGAAAATCTTCTTTTCAATTTTGATTTTATCTAGAAGTACTTTCCGCATGAGGAAGTATAGCGTTCCTATTAAATTAATATCTCATCATGTTCCAGAGATATTCTGCAGGTTTTTGCAGCATGCAAATGAGATGCCTTATGTCCTCCACTCCACACATATCAAACAAACTTCCCCAAATGAGGAATATATCAAGCAATAACTGGATACATTGCAATGTACCTTTTGTATTAGAATAACTTCAAAGTTTCAGCACAATCCACCGAATATTTCCATAGATATTCCTACTTTACGGAATTAGTGGAGTACATGACACCTACCTATACTAAGAAGGCTTCTGATTGGTTTAGATAACCTAACCCAATACCTTGCCCTAACCCTAATCAGTAAGGAGCATGGAAACGAATTGATAATTGACAATGTGATTGGTTGCTTATAGCCAATCAGAAAACTCGTTCATTTTAGGTAGGTCTTTACTGTAAGTCTTTTACAATAATAAATTGAAAATGCGAGAATTCTATTCTTCTTAATTTTTAAAAATAGGCACGCCCAGGCGTGCATGTATCTACTGCGTTTAATGCCTATAGCTACTATGGTAAAAACAATGATGCAACTATGTACTTATAACAACCTTGTATTCATAGCTGAACAAGATTCTTGACAAAATTGATAGAATTGTATCTAGTTGTAACAACCTTGTATTCAGATCTAGAGCTGAAGAAGATTTTTGACAAAATTCTCTACTGTATGCTCACAGGCCATGCTGTGTTTTAACTTTGATAAAGAACTCAGTCAACTCAGACTCTCAGAGTAAAGCCAGCAAGGCACAGAAGGCTAAGTGCTAACAACTCTACTCATATCTGGCATGAGTCCAAGCCCGGACAGGTGCATGGTCACCCATTCAAATACTAACTCAATCCAAATGGGCTTTACTCCAGTCCTCAGTGGTGAGAGGCAGTGCACTAATAGCTTGACTATTAAGGCTATGGTACTAAAAGCTATAGTCATAAAGTATGGTAGTAAAGCTTTAAGTAGGTCAATCAAATTAACATAACTATATAACAACTCACAAAATTTGACTTAAAGTGCCCCTGACCTCGACAGTTTTTATTGTCTTATTTGGAAGAACTTTTAAAATGATAATGTAACTTCTTTGGAAGATTTTCACTTTTTCGCTTTGTTTTTGAGATAGCTCATTTTGTTTGATATGCAAATGTCCGGAATTTACGTCACTTATGCATAATGACTTATCAGAGAATGTTATATATCTTTGCGTTCATCAAAGAAAAACACCAAAGTATGAATAACATGTGTGCGTGTTTCTCCCACAACACCAAACTTCTCGATTTTAAAAGATTTCGTTTGAGAATGAAAGAGATACACCAACTTCTTCGATAAGTCATTATTATGCATATGTGACGTAAATTCCGGACATTTGCATATCAAACAAAATGAAATATCTCAAAAACAAAGCGAAATAGCGAAAATCTTCCAAAGAAGTTACTTTATCATTTTAAAAGTTCTTCCAAATAAGACAATAAAAACTGTCGAGGTCAGGGGCACTTTAATTGACTAATAATTTAAGACAGTATTTAAATATTTCGTAACAACAATTTGTCAAACAATAATGCAATCGAGTTAGAAGGTAAAGAAAATCGCTTGAGATAACAAGCATCTCGAGTATTACCGCTGTAAAATTTAATAGTGAATGAAAAAGATGTCCAGCAAATTATGTCATCGACAAAATTATAAAAGCAATTATAAGAATAAATGTTTGCACATTCATAACACAGATTTTGCATGACATTGACAGCTGCAGCATATAATTTTACTCCATTAAGTAAGAGTTATATACCAAGGATGGAGGCTTTATGCCAGATACATACCCCGAGGGGCCGCGGGCCCCGAGGGAATGTATCTGGCATAAAGCCGACATCCGAGTTTTAGTTTTAGGCACCGCCTTTTAGCACTGCGCCTGGTTGACCATTAAGTTAAGACTTCAGAAGTCTTACAATTTGGTTGTTTTTTGCTTTGATCATAATGGGAGTAATGGCGTAATATGTATATATGACTATCATCAAATTTGAAAGAAAGATTTATCTAGGGAACCGTTATTAGCTATAACTGGTGTATTGTGAAAAGGAGGTTAAGTAAATTTTCACAACTTTAAGGCGTAGTCTGAATTTTGGTGAAGTAATTAACTATTGCGAGAATGGAAGAAAGCGATGAAGAAGTTTTTATCACGCAGAATATTTTTCGTGAAAGTTTGGAACTAGACTTCGATTTTAGTAGCTTATTAGAAGCTGAAGAACCACTATTAATTAAGACAGTAAGTGTTGAGGGAAATGAAGTTACTGGAGGCCAATGCTTGGTTGAGAGAGACGACTCAGACAAGAGACTAGAACAATGGCGCGATCAGAAGGAAGTTGTTGTTATCACCGATGCAGAGTTGGAGAAGAGAAATGAGACAAGGATACCATTAATACGAAAACAAGCACCTGTTGGACGGTTAATACATGGTCTGACTGGGCTAATGAACGAAATTGGAAAAGTAAGGAGATATGTGCCACAGACAAGTACACGAAAGCACCGTGGTATTAAACGAAAAGTGATAGAACATTATCGAAATGAGTCCATTTCGGAGAGATGCTTTGTGTAGCTGTACAAGAAATACGTGTCAAAATGTCCAAAGTCAGCCTTGGAAAAGGACTCGTTTTACTTGACTCCAAAGCGAAAGTACAATAGTTCAGATGAAGGTATATACTGTTTTATATTTACCTCAAAATTTATTGGCAGGAAGATTGCTAAATTGTATATTCAACTATCTTAAAAATCATTAGGTTTGTGGTTTTTGAATTACTTTTTTCTTTTCTAATTTGTAATATATCTTTGATGTTTTTATAGTTTGGTTTACTTCGAATCCTGTAGGCCATAACAAATTGGGAACAGTTGTGCGTCGCATGTGTGAAAAAGCGGGGATTGAAGGAAATTTCACCAACCACAGTCTTCGAGCTACAACAGCTACGCGGGGATTAGCCAAAGGAATACCAGATAAGTTTGTTATGCAAAGAACGGGTCACAGGGATGCTCGCTCACTTCAAATTTACCAAAGGCCTATAGTGTGTGGAGTAAAATAGAGATTTCGAAAGCTTTTGATTCCACGAGTCAATTTGTGAAAGATGTGAAAAGTGATGAAAAATGTCTAGCAGGTAGAAAGAGATTGGCAGTTAGCGACAACCATAATTTGGACACGTTCAAAAAAGTGTGTAAATTAAGTTCTGAAGAAAGTCCTTTATCACATAGTACGAAGGAAACACATGGTGTTTCATTTTCGAACTGCACGTTTGTTATAAAGAAGAATTTCATCTGTTAAGTTAAATTGTTTGAGTATTAAAAATTAAATGATTTTTGTTGTCGATATATATTGTTTGTGCAACGATTTATACCGCTAAGGAATGATTTATACCGCGTTTTGTAGAAATACGTTGGTTGTTTCTAATATTTTAGCATTTTTATATAATATATATATACCAGGTGTATAATCAAATATATACCGCTAAGTGCACAAAGTGGTATATATATATGAATATATACCTGGTATATATATGTACATATATACTGTGAATTTTTAATTAGATGTATTTGTACGTATTCAATTATATTCATTAACCCCAGTTTTCCCTGGAGAGATATCAAATCCCTCCCCTTGCTTTTAAGGTTGTATCGGATTTATATACCTATGAAGAACAATGAAAACCGACTCGACTATTAAATAATACTGTATATAGACTTGCCAGTTACTGACATCGACAATGTGTTATTTAATAGCATATTTCGCTCGTGGACTACCATAGGTTTTGGGCATTGTTGCTTGACCATGAAGCTAACTTTGTTTTCTCAGAAGACATGGCGTTATTAGCAGGAATCCCTCCGGCTTCTGATTGGCCGATAAATTTAGCACTTCTGTTGTCAAGGTGATTTGTCGTCTACACGAATATATAGATTCAAAAATAATTGAAATGTATTTGACTGAAGTTTAGCTGACGAATAAAAAATTTTAATAAAATGATGTTAATGCTATTCGCGCGCAAAACAAGTAAAGAGATTGCTGTGCATGTTTGGCGATAGAATGAGTCCTGAAATACTCGAAGCGCGATCAAAGCGTTAAGTATCATAATTTCATTAAACTGTTTAAGTTATAATTATGCTCAGTCGCGCATACAAATTCTCCAAGCCACTCTTGGCCAAACATGCAAAGCTTAAGAGCGGGTATAAACTAAAAGTTGCAAACACGCGTTGTCGTATAATATTGCGAATCTTTCTTTTTGATATTTTAATACCGATTTCAAATCTGCGTTCGTGTGCAGTAACATCTTTGCTAACTTTGGAATTGTTTCTGAAGCTGAGTCACAGTATTTGCAACAGAATTGCAATCTAGAATCAATCCATACTCAAAGAGCGATATGTTGTGCTACCATGTATATATTAAATACGCCATACCGCGCCAGATAACGTCGTCAACCAATCTCGTTCCCAGAGCCCACGTTCCACCCGGGAAACGAGAGACTCTGGGATAATCCGTTTCACATCGATATTTCATTGGCTGATGAACATGATTACTCTTCTTCCGGATCACAAGAATCCTGTGATAGCGTGAACGGATTATCCCAGAGTCTCTCGTTTCCTGTGGGGAACGTGGGCTCTGGGAACGAGATTGGTCGTCAATCGGCCAATAAGAAGCCGGAGGGATTCCTGCTAATAACGCCATGTCTCAGAAGAAGGTCATCCATTTCTATTCGTCAACGCACAGTCTTGTGTTGTTTACGAAGCTCGACCAGATATGTTGGCCATATAAATTGCATCGTCTGAATATGAAATCGTTCACGCAACGACTCGATTAATTTGCTTTCAAAAACCTTTATCATTATTCCAACAACGTCTAGTACATCACAATTAAGAATTGACTGCGATTCATACTTAAAATACTTACTAAATTTGTAAAAACTTCCTCTTGTTGAATATCCCGTTCATTGTCAAATATCTCGCTCCATGCGACGATGCTGTCAACAATGACTTATGAAATACTTGGTGTACAGTATAGTTATTTTGGTTTCGGTGGTCTGTCGTGAGTCAATCGTTTTATTCTATGTTTTGATTGGCTCCGAAGGCATTCTTTTGTTAACTTACCTTACATTACATTACACGGACGACAGCAACTTAACGTATCTACTCGCGCATGCGCAGTAGATACAAAAAAACCACCTCTAAATAAGAGCACAATTGAGACAGACAATTTTGGCGTCTTTACTGCCCCTTTAATTTATACCTTGAATAAAGTTCTATGTATGTACTTTACTCTAACTAACCTTGACTTTCAAATAACAAAAATGTTTTGAATTACATTACGGTGGTGATACTTACCAACTCTCTTCAACTTTTCTTGGCATTTTCTAGTACTCAAAGGTGGCAAGACCACTTGTTGTAATGTTTGAGAAACTGGTCTACCGCCACCTAGTCGCCCCCAACCTTGAATCAATAAAATAATAACATCAGATATGTACTTTATTGATTTTAGGTAAAACATTTAAAAACCGATCCAGGGAAAGCGTTATAATACATATTTTAACTAATAAGTGTTCTAGGTTGGTAAAGTTTTTTCCCCGTTTGCTTTTGCTGTACAAGCTGTCGTAAGTTAAACTCAGAAAAAATTTCTGAGCTCCAGGCAGCTGAAAACACTATTAACATACAAAATCATTTACTGAAAATACACTGACACAATGCGACTTGTAGCCCAACAAGTAACACACTAAACCCATGCCCTTTGGCGACTGTCGTGAACCAACATGGTCGCTATTTCATGTTTCAACTGGTCATGGGTACAGTAGTTAACGATTTACTCAAATTCAAAAAATATTTTGGGGTTAGGTGCACTTTAAGCCCAAAATGATCTGATTGAAAATAATCATCTGGGCTTTGATATACTTTTGGCAAAATTTTGTTTTCCGCCTGGAATTTCTATCCTGTTAATTTTAAAAAGCAAAGCATGGAAACCTAAACATTTAAAAAGAAAAACGATATATTTTGGCAGACAACTTATCAAGTGCTAAGTCTGCTGATAAACTGCATAAAAAATACAGAACGGGTAGTTATAAGTGTTGCATGACATCACTCTAGGAAGCAACGCTTGAAATAACGACATACTATTGAATCAAGAAGCTCATAAAGATGGTTTACACTGAGTTTACACAAGTTACTGTACAATTAGATATATCATATCCCTACCTGTAGTATAACAAGTTGCGTCCATAGGTACATCATAATCTTGCTCTGGGAGACAGATTCTTTGAACTCTATTGGTAATTTTAGCAGGACGATCAAGTTCAATTAATGCAATATCATTATTAGACCAACTAGGACTACCGTATTGTCGATGTGAAATAATTCTTTTTGCCCTGAATTCTTGTTCATTTCCGTCTTTAGTATTTCTATTATGATCACCAAGCACGATACGATAACTGCTGAGCCAAGTGCTAGAGAAGACATTAACATTAACATTAACATTTAACAATAAATTCATTTTATAGCACATCCAAAAATTTATTATCCAGTAAAGCTATCCAATGCCCGACAATTGTTCCAGAATAAAAACTCTTTTATTCCTAAATGTTTACAAATTTTGTGTAGATCTTTTTAAAAATATATTTCTTGGAAATATACGTTGTAGCCTCTTCCCCAGGCAACCTCTGGGAGGTTTGGCACCTATAGTGGGGCTGCATGCCTATAGTATGGCTGCCTATAGTATAGGGCTCAGGGCTGCCTATATAGTGGGACTGCCTATATAGTGAGGACTGCCTATAGTATAGGGCTGCCTATATAGTGGGGCTGCCTATAGTAGGGCTGCCTATAGTATAGGGCTGCCTATATAGTAGGGCTGCCTATATAGTAGGACTGCCTATAGTATAGGGCTGCCTATATAGTGGGGCTGCCTATAGTAGGGCTGCCTATATAGTAGGGCTGCCTATAGTATAGGGCTGCCTATATAGTGGGGCTGCCTATATAGTAGGGCTGCCTATAGTATAGGGCTGCCTATATAGTAGGGCTGCCTATAGTGGGGCTGCCTATAGGGCTGAGATTGACTGTAAGACTATTCATAAACGAAACTATATACTCACCTTGTGACACAATGTGCTGCAGTAACAACCCATGTGCGTTTTATGAGCGAACCACCGCATGAAAATGACCCACTTCGATAAAGTGTCGCCTACAAAACAAACAAAATATTTAATTTAACCCTTTCACGCATGCAGGACTTTCCAAGACGTCTTCCTTTGACGAGCAAAACCGTCTGGCGTTAGAGTTAAACGATAAAGTTGTTCTACAACAACGATGCGAATGAAAGGCTTAGTAATTGGAAGAAAAAGTGAGTAAGTGCGGCTGTAATGTTTATATCTTTTCGCATAATTCCACAAGAGTAATGAAATATTTAGTTTCGTTTAAGGGAGAAAATACATCTCACTAATAATCAACCACTCGACAATCTCACCTGCCAAGGCCAGTCACCAGGAACTGCTTCTTCACCATCTACAATACGAGACTTTAATCCTCGAAAACCAATCCCACATGGACCTAAAATAATAATTTTAACGTTAAAAATTTTACATTTTATCCAGTCTGTTATTTCGGTAAACTAATTTGAGATGTAAAACATACAATGTACATACGAGTTAATACTTTTTAGTTAACACTAATTCAAACCAGCGACATTTTACATGAGCAATACATGCAGTCAAGATTTGGTCTGTAAGCAATTGACCATGCAAAAGATTGCCTGAGATAATTGGCAAGTTTGTTTAGAAAATTTCTCCAGTAAAAGTTATTCACGTCAAAACAATTTCAGTAAGTGAAACAACAATACATCGGTTTACATTTACATCGGTTTGTTTGTTTGTTTGTTTGTTTGTTTGTTTGTTCGTTTGTTCGTTTGTTCGTTTGTTCGTTTGTTCGTTTGTTCGTTTGTTCGTTTGTTCGTTCGTTCCGTTCCGTTACGTTCCGTTCCGTTCCGTTCCGTTCCGTTTCGTTTCGTTTCGTTTCGTTTCGTTTCGTTTCGTTTCGTTTGTTTGTTTGTTTGCATCACTAGGATATCTCAAAAAGTATTTAACCGGTTTTGATGCAACTTTGCGGAAAGGTTGGCTGAAAACCAAGGACAACCATTAAATTTTGTTTGATTTGACTGAAAATGAGATGAGAATTTTATAAAAATCTGACTGAAACTTTCCCGTAGAAAAGCTGAGTAAAAATGTTTGATTGTACATTATGCTTATAATACAAATAACAATGGACGTCTGTTAAGTTCGTCTGATAAGGGTAGTTCACTTCGATATGACTTGCAGAACGCATTTTATTTAATTTCCATATTTGCCGTGGCCAGTGAGAAAATATCAACGCAACTTCAAACTTGAAACGGAAGCAATAACAACGGAAAGTTACAGCCCTTATTCGTCATTGATTTGATCTGTCAAACGTATAGTTGTCATTGGACAACGTTTGTTTCAAAACTCGAAAACAACTAGTTATTCGCTAAACGCTTGAACGCAAATTGTAGCCATCACACTAGTGGAAGTATGCAGTCTCTGAGTGCCTCAGTCTATAGCAGAAGTTGTTTTTGTTTTTATTCAGAAGATTTCACCTACGAGACCTGGCCGTTTAGACGATATTTTTTACTGTAATGATTCAAAGTTACAGGCATCGCAGTTTTAGTTAACTTTATCCAGGTCTATACCGGAATATTAAATATCGTTTATATGCAAAGAAAAACATAAGGCAAATCCCAGCTAGCGTTCTAAACCGAGATCTCGCTCAGGCGGGTCGTCCCGGTCTCCATATATAAACGTAAAACTTAAAAAAAGACAAGACGCCTGCTTAGGCGTTCGCTCGGGCTACTGATTTCTGCAATTGGTGTAGCCTTCGCACTCTAGAAAACAGGCGAAACAGTCTATGCATAAGTGTTTGTAAAAAAGTAATGTACACAATTTGCAGAAGCAATCGTCAGGCAATGTAGTTATGTAGAACCGCTCTGAGACTGTTTGAGTGTAAAGTTAGACTTAGAGGTATTATAATTCTGATTGTTGATTTGTAAAGTATTAAATGTACGACAGTTTGTAGTATACGTACTCCACTATTTTTTGGCAAATCGGATGAGGTCTTCTATATATGTAATATTGGGCATTTCACTCGATAACATAGCATGTTCTAAGGATTTTGGGTGAAGAAAAACTCGAGTGCAGAATTTATACATTTTAAGACCAAACCGGAACCAGTTGCGAAAAATGCAACTACACAGGCCTTCCGGTAGGAATTGAACCCACGACCTTGCGATTCTAGTGCAATGCTCTGACCACTGAGCCACGGAGGGCGTTGCCGAGAGCTTGATTGCGAGTTCTGTATACATTAAGGTGGAATCGCAAGGTCGTGGGTTCAATTCCTGCCGGAAGGCCTGTGTAGTTGCATTTTTCGCAACTGGTCCCGGTTTGGTCTTAAAATGTATATATTCTACACTCGAATTTTCCTTCACCAAAAATCCCTAGAACATGCTATATAATCGAGTGAAATGGCCAATAGTACTGATCTAATAAACCCAATTCTCTCCTGGCATTACCACCTTAATGTATACAGAACTCGCGATCAACCTCTCGGCAACGCCCTCCGTGACTCAGTTGTCAGAGCATTGCACTAGAATGGCAAGGTCGTGGGTTCAATTCCTGCCGGAAGGCCTGTGTAGTTGCATTTTTTTTCGCAACTGGTCCCGGTTTGGTCTTAAAATGCATATATTCTTCTATATATGGTCTTATATGAAGTACAGAGTTTCATGATGCGTGTAAACAACAACTCAACAAGTGAAGCCCGCGTTTAGCCGAATAATTAAACAGATCTTATTAAATACTTTCATTAGACAAGACTGACAAAACCTATATAGTGCTGAATCCGGCAGATTCAAGCGATCTTTCCGATATAGAATTCATGTATATCGTACAAACAGAAAATATTTAAAACATGTTTTGAAACACACATTACGACACCTACCACACATGACAGGGAGTGGGACGACGACTAGACATCTAAGTAGTTCAACATATCTTTTGCATTATTCGGTGCTTATAACTTGCGTAATTTTGTGGTTGTTGGACCAAACAGCACGCTGTTAATACTAGGTAAACAGTGCGTATACGTTCTTTGATGTACTGTGGCTTTTTCTTGTAAATCTAGTCCTAAAGTCAAACTTCCTAGAGACTGATGTGATGTCAACAAGGCATTTTTTCGCGCCTAATAAATTCGTCTATTCTGTTTTCATGGACAAACCTTCTTTGTGTTTCTTTTATACTGGAAAATTGTTATAAATTGCAATAGTTTGTTGATTTGGAGGTTTTAGGCACTTTCAGTTTCCCATTTCGATATGAAAATAAAAATTCTTACCGTGACATATTGATGTATTGTTTTGGCAAACACATTCGTGCGATCCTGGGTTGTTTACGCAGATGAAACCAGTAAAACATGGCGACGATAAACATTCATCAACATCTACACATAGTATTGCATAAGGAAAAATAGAAGTTACACAATGGAGTTCAGTGACAGATTAAACGCCTTCAGGTAATGCGGCGCTTAAAACTGGGGTCGAGGCCTAAAAAACTTTAATTGCACATGCATAGCAGTATTGCTGGGCTGCACGTTACGTCATGGCGGCCATGTTGGTTGGTACAGAAGAATATCATATTACATACTATTGTACCTTACCAACCAATATGGCCGCTGTGAATTTGTCCTCTAAATCTCAGGGGATCGATTGCAACCCACCAATAAAAGATACAGTATACAGAAGTACGTAATGTCATACATCAAACTCAACCTACGTTCAAATCATCTTGTGTCCCAGTTAGGCCCTGCTTACATGAAGCGGTTGACAGTCCAATCGGATCGAAAAACGCGAGTGAAGTCAATCCGCGGGCACATGTGTTAACTACATGGAGAATCCGATCTGCTTGCCTTGTAACATTGTTTTCGGTTTTGGAACACTATTTTCTGTGCTTCCCTCAATGTCTGCCATTTAGCACGACGCACCAACTTCACTCATGCGTATCAAGTCATTTTCAAGTCAAACCGTGTTTAGATGAATCAGATTGGAGACATCCAAGTCGATCCTTGCTGAAACTTAATTCAGTCATTCGTTTCGATCAGATCGAAAACTTTCAATCTGCTTATGTAAACACAACAAGGAGAAACAACATGCGAGATTTGACTTGGAGTTGAACACTCAATCCGCTTCAAGTAAACAGGGACTAAGACTCACTGGTGATCAGAAAGTTGTGGGTTTGAGTCCTGCTTGGAAACTCAGAAAATGTTCTGAGTAAAATAAATAGCTTGAAGAACACTACAGTCGATTCGTACATTGTTTTTCTTGTACTCAGTCAGTTTGCATTCTTTTGTCAAACTGTATATATAGCTTTGATCAACACAATAGCTATAATCGGTGAAATTTTGTCGAACAGAGTGATTGTGATTTATCAAGCTTTTATTTCACATTTTTTTATCGTTCACTGGCAATCTTTTAAAGTTTTCAAACGAACAAGAAATAATAATCCAAGAATGTCACTATGTCATTCCAAACTATTTTAACCACCTCTGTGTAAACGCTCTTGAAAAAAAACCCTTTACTGAGCTTAATTAAGAGACAAAGCCTCGTTGCAGTGGGTACAGTCTTGTGGAGGCGTGTTTTGTTAATGACCCCCCCCCCCCCCCTCAAGAGCTCCAAAGTTAATCCCGGTCGGATGGGATTAGTATGCTCAATTAGGTGGCCGCCCTTTTTGTTTAATAAAGCATATGAACAAAAAACGAATATAAAAGATTTCTGCATATTTTTCAACATATCAGCTTTATAAATAAATATCTCAGATTACACAATTTCAAATTAATTGTACGAAAAATATCTTTTAGAGTAATAAATAAATACTCGTCTAAGAATGATAAAAAAATTATTTTTGATCTAGTTAGAAGGACTGACCTGCGCATTGAGTTCCATTTCCAGAAAACCCGTTCTTGCAAGTACAAAAGTAAGAACCAATTGTGTTCGTGCACGTGGCATTAGAATGACATACACTTATGTTTAAACTACATTCATCAACGTCTGCAAAAAAAGAATATGCTTCGTTAGAGCAAGTTTATTATAATTGCACTGCAATGCACTGCACTGCCCTTCACTGCACTGCACTGCGCTGTACTGCACTGCACTGCAATGCACTGCACTGCACTGTACTGTACAGTACCATCCAAAACTCATTAATAATTCATGAAGAAAGCACAAAGGAAATCGGTACCGTGTCGGTGGTTTGAATATCGGAGGAAGAAATTACATAAATTAAGCAAACTTTCATCTTGATTTTCTCTTAAAATACTGATTTGTTTGAGATGCTATATCAAACACTCGGAGGAGTGTTTCATCAGGATATCCAAACACCTCGAAGTTTGTTAAAAAACCTCGGCTTCGCCTCGGTTTTCAACAAACGTCTCAGTGTTTGGATATCCTGATGAAACACGCCTCCTCGTGTTTGATATATTACGTACCGTACTGTACTGCATCACGCTACGCTGCCAATCTTATTAGTGACTGCCATTAAAAATTGTGTTTAAAATGAGTCTAACAGTAACCAGCATTCACTGCTGCAGACGTACGCTGTATATATTCTAGCCACAACCAACAAGGTTGGATGCTTTTGATGTCTTGGGTTGATTCCGCGTGCTTACGAAAAAGATTAGCAATCTCGCAATAATTTTGTACATACAAAAAAATATGTTGGCAGGATACGTGGGACAATTTAGTCTACTGAGTTATAAATAACTTCTTACTTACCAGGAATAGCTTGAGGAGGAAATCCTGAACAATTTGCGGTGCTAAGAAACATTACATCATCAACTGCAATATCTCCCCGATAGTGAGTCCCTCGTATTCCTTCAAATATAATCTGTGACGAAAGAATGTTCATGTGGTCATTTTTTAAATAAAATATTTTCCTCAGGACGAACAATAATAAGAGGAAATATTGGCCAGCATTATTAGCCAGCAAACATTAAGATGTTTGTAGATATTTGTTGTTGTATTTACAATGTTACACAATGGTGAATGATAACTAAAAAGAAAAATAATTATTGCTCTTTAATTACATGTATCCTAATATTCTTTTATGTAAAAATAGAATCACGTTTTTTTGTTTACTGGGTCTACAGCCTCGTGGTTGCATCACGTTTCCTCACTCTGAGTTTAAAGTGCTTATGAAACGAAAATTAAGTTTGTCTTATTTGAAAGTAACATCTTTTGCAGTTTTTTGTTTCCTTGCTTTGTTTTTAAGATATCGCAGTTTGTTTTATAAGCGAAACAACTAACCAGTGACGTTGCAACGTGCAAGTTAGATCTTTTCTTTTATCAAACGGAATCACTTCAAAGGAATTGTGTGTGTGTTTTTCCTTTACAACAACAAAAATATACATTTTCAACTGATTCCATTTCATAATAGCAATAGATATATAACCTCTCCCAGTAAGTCATTATGCACGTTGCGATGTCACTGGTTAGTTTCACTTCTCAAACAAACTGTAATGTCCTCAATAACGAAGCAAGGAAACAAAAAACTGCAAAATATGTTACTCTGTCATTTCAAAAATACCTTCAAATAAGACAAACTTAATTTTCGTTTCATAGGCACTTTAATAAAAAAATTACGTTTCTCATAACATAATATACTGTACTTACCTGATAAGCGGAACCAGATGAAGGAATAGGCAATCTAGCATATTGCCAATAATTTCGATTTATTCTGCTCAACCTCCAAACTATTGACGATTGGTTCGAGTTAATTGGCCTCAGACGAACATTCAAGGTTCCAATACCATAACCATACATATGATAATAAAACTGAAGACAACGTTTTGTTTGTTTTCCTGAATTAATGGGAGGAGACACCAGCCAAGCTTGATCTCCAAAATTGCGTCCATCAGCTTCTATGTACATGTAGTAACCTAAAGTACAAGTACAAATGTGTATATTAACAAAACTTATACAGATCTATTTTCATTCTTATTAATAACGTCTTAAACTTCTGCAAGTTGTTTGGCAGTATACCCTCCAGAATTAAATATGGAGCTTAAGCAAGCTAGGACGACGACAGCAATCCATCTACGTAGTATTGAATACTTAAAGTATGTTGAGAATACTTCAAGTTTGAGAATTTCAATTCAGACCCACGCGTAAAAACGTCTGAATGATTTGTTTGATTACATTTGAATTGGCGAAAAAACAGTGTTAAGTTTAACGATTTATCAAAATTACAGTTTTTTGTCATTCTTTTGAAGATAACAATTGGTTTTCTAGTTGCTTATGTTTCGTAATTGTCAATCTATATAATTAGAGACATACTCCATTTTTAAATGGAAGTATTTTAAAATGGAAGCATCTACTTCCTCTATTATAAGGTCAGATAAAGGTGTATCTACACTATCGCAAATACTTGCATACCGGAACCCGAAGTATGATCAGAGCTTGGTCCTGTCCAATAGGTAGGAGTTGAACCTTGTCTTCTTGTCCAATCAAATTGATCGCCAATGACATTTTTCCAGCCGCAAATATCAAAATCAAAATCACAAGTTCCTGAAAACAGAAAACTATCAAATTAGGAGGAAAATACGTAAATAAGAATTAAAACAATATTTTTAAATATAACTTTGTACAAACATCAATAAAGACATGAATACGTAGTAAACAAATTTTCATATAAAAAGTACAAACAAACAAACAAACAAACAAACAAACAAACAAACAAAACAAACAAACAAACAAACAAACAAACAAACCGACATACATAAAGGCAGACAGACAGATAAATCATAAAAATTAAGCAATAAATTAACAAGTGAACCCAAACAATTCTTCCCCACACTCTATCCCAAATATTACAATCTTTAACAGTAGAAAAAATTGCGCTTTGGTAAAATTACAAAAAGGAACAATATTTCCACGTATTACTTATTTTCTAAAAGTAAATTTATAAAAGAAATAGAAAGAAAGAAAAGCACGGGTGGAAGTTTGGGAAGAGTAGAAATAGCTGTAGAAAGATTCTTGGCTTTGCGTTCTGTACTATAATTGCGATTTCTCGTTTTCCCAAAGCACCCATGCACTTGTGTTTCTATAACTCGATGCAAACACTAAATAGTTTTCTACTTCTTAAATATTACGAAAAAAAAAATCAAGTGTAAAACGTTACCAAGACACTTCATAAAAAGATTTTATTAAGGAAAAGTAATAATTAAATTTTGGCGAAGGAAATAATTCTTTGTAAACTTGTCAATGTAATAACATATCAGAGAAAAAATTAATCTAATACCTATATTGTAAGTATAATTTATCAAATTCATTAATAATTCATGAAAAAAATTCCAAAGAAATGAATGTTTAACCAGCATCTTTAACTACGGATAAAACATTGATTAATAAAACATAAAGGTTTTATCAAAGTTAATAGGCACTAATGCCTCAAATTGTGCTTTTTCTGACTGTAAATTATCTTATCTAACCTTTCCTACGACTCTTAAACAAAGTGTTCATCATTACACATATAATTTGATAAGTAATATTTGATATGGCCATTGTAAATGCCCATAAAGATCGGCCGCTCATATTTTAACTATCACATAAAACATATTCCGAACATGAACATCTTGAAAACCCAAGATATGGATCAAAACCAGACAAAAAGGATGAAATGGTATATTGTAAATAAGTACTATTGTAAGCATGCATGTATACTAAATCAACGTATCCGCCTTAGTTGATTGAAATATTGGTAGATCTTGACCGAAAATTTTCTTCTGAAATTATGATTTTGGAAACCGCATCCAAACATAATTAAGTATTTGCAACGCATCTTTTGCATAATTTTTCCTACATCTAAAATTTAAATAATTTATTTAACAGCAAAAAAATGTTACTAAAATTTAAAATAACTGATCACACAGAATAAAAAGGTAAATGAACTTACCCGTCAGTTTGCCATCTGGAAAAAAACAAAAACATTAGACGATATAATTACAAACATGAATTTATATCGTGGTATTATTTAATAAAATAAAATTTAGGATGGTCAGGTTGTTATTTTCAGATTGTGTCTACTAAGCTTGTCTACAAAGTAGAAACATATATAGAATAAAACAGGGTTTTAAAATATCCAGCACAAATTTAATGTGAAATAAACATTTCATCTCTTTTCTTTAGTGTCCTTGCAGCTGGTCTACAAGAAGGATTAGGTAAATAATTAACTTCTTATTAACCGAGAGCGTCTAGTCCTCAGGTTATTTAATTCACAAAATTTTTGCGGTTTTCTTTCATTGTTCATGGAAAATAATCGACCGGCACGTGACGCGTCCCAGCCAATGAGAACACACGATTTCAACGTATATATATATATAAAAATAATAAAACCCCTTATTTCCGTTCTAAACAACATTTTTTTATGCAGTGTTATTTTCGCCCAAAATATTTTCTGTATAGAATTCTATCATTTAGAAATCAGAGTTGTGAGATTTGATTTGAGAACAAATTAAGATTGTAGTTACATCACATTTCTTACCGGGATCCGCTTGATCAGGAAAAATTGAACACTGTCTGTCATAATTAAATACAATGTCATCAATTGCAACATCTCCTAAGTCATTATTTCCTCGTATTCCCTCAAATATTATCTATATAAAATAAGTTAACGGCAATATTCTTAACGTGTTTAGAAGCTAGTATAAACAAGCAGAAAACTGCAACAATAAATAGATCAACAACAAGTAGAGATCTCTCCACAACATACAAAAACCCACAACAAGCACTAATCCATAGGCAGAAAAAACCCAAAAAACCCAAAAAAAGAACTATATAATCAACCACAAACAGCAACAAATAAAAATCAATAATCTAAGAGACATCAAGGAAAAGAAAACAAGCCGGAAAAAAACCCTATAGTATTTAAAACCTTCATTCCTGACTGTTATACAGGAATTTATTTTTATATATTATGGATATTTTATCTATTCATATTTTGAAATTTAAATATTAGGATTGAGTTATATTGCAATTAGTATATGTATGTTAACACATTCAGCACTGCTTATCTGTTAGAGCACGGGTGGCGTATGTTGTTAGGGCGCTGCCTCTCACCAATAGTTAAGCCCGGTTGGACGGGGTTAGTATCGTTGTCGAGCTTGGGACTCATGTGAGTAGAGTTTAGTTGGTCTCTCCTGTGCTTCGAGGGTTTTTCGCCGGGTACTCCAGTTTTCCTCCCTCCGTAAAACCAACACCTAGACCTTAGGAGGATAACCTTGTAAGGGACCTATATGTCCTATTGTTACTTCTCCTGTACCGCTAGGTACAAATGTTGATAAGTTAATTAAACAGTATTCATTGACAGGGGCGGATCTAGGGGTCGTCAAACCAGTCACGCGACTAACGTAAAAATTGCGGAGTTAAATAGTTAATTAATTAAAATTCGAATGATAGTCCAGTTATGATGAGTTATCTATTTTCAAATTTCAAGCAGCGGCGCCATTGTAGTCCAGTTATCAAATTCCATGCTGCGGCTGAGTTTCTGTAAAGTAATATTATCAAGTCAACGAACAGCGGACTTACGCGTGAGTTTTGACCGATCTGAGTCAGATTCTAGCCATCTGATTGGTCAATATGCTCATCTCCATGGAGATCAGCAATTTTGACCGATCTGTGGGGAGTTCTGACCGATTTAGGAATCAGGGGCTCGTATACAAGCTCTCTGATTGGCTAATTAAAAAAATATTCGTATTCTTATTGGTCACATTTTTTGACCGATCTTGACCGATTCGCAGCGTGGGATATGATCTTGCTGTATACACTCAAGGGCTGACGAATCCAGCCTTTCTGATCGCTGCTTGGCCACTGAGGTTCAATTCGAAGTCCCACGTTAGAGTAGAAAGAATTTAAACAGCAATGTCTTGTAGTATTTACGATACTGTTCAGTCTGCGTTTGCGGGGAACGATCAAAAATGTCTACAAGAAATTTATGCTGATCTGATGAAGCGAATCGACGCTTCGCCGAAGAGTTCTGTTGAAGAGCTTTTGAGTGCGATAAACAGCACGAACTTCTGCCTCAGTAGAAATTTTGGTGCCGAGAGTTTAATCCCGAAGTGTGTTCGAGATCAAAAGAACAAGTCCTGTACTGCTATAAGGTAAATTAAACATATTTTGTCTTGTTTTAGAATGTCTATTAACAGAACAAGCTGTGCGCCGATTTTAATATTTAGGCTTGTATATAATAATCTCGATGGAATTTACCCAAATTAGCATATTTTTGCGGTCAAAAGGTTATTAATATCTAAATCATATAAATGCATTATAAAAGCAGCATTATATCAATTAATATCAGCTAAAGATTTCGACTTAGGTATCGATTATTCTATATATTTATTCACCGAAGTGACCGAACAAAATAAGTGTCATTGTATATTTGTATTTAGTCTATTTTGTTAGGCTATCAATAGACCGACAGCATGGTCTGGTGTAATACGATCATAACCTGCCAGGCTGCCAAAATTGCCTTTGGCTTTGCTTTAACTGATGGGCATATTGAGTCATTGACTAGTGTCATAAATATATATTATCTATTATTCTATATATTTATTCACCGAACTAAATATGTGGCATTGTATTTTATAGTCTATTTTGTTGCTAATGTCAGGCTATCAATTGAGCGGACAGCATGGTGTGGTGTAATACGATCATGTGGGTGGGGGGGGGGGGGTGGGGGGGGGGGCGTTATTATGATGAATCATACAACCCCCCAAAAAAATCCCCCCCCCCCCCCTGAGTGTTGACAACTAAAATTTTGACTAACGTATGAAAATTCCTGGATCCGCCCCTGATTCATTGAAGCATGTAAGACTGAAACAACCTAGAAATGGTAATATAAAAATACGTACTTGATAAACACCAGTAGAAGGAGTAGGAACTGTAGCTAATTGCCAGGCATATCTATTCATTTTAATCATTTGCCAAATTATTGTCGAATTAGTAGAGTTAACTTCTCTCACACGAACATTCAATGTTGAATTGCTTGCACCGTATTTATGATAGTAGAACTGGAGACACATTTGTGTATTGTTTTTGCCCTCAATAACAGGAGACACCAACCACGCGTTGTCACTTTGATTTCGATACGTAGCTTCTGTATACATGTAGTATCCTAAACGTAATAAAAAATATTACTTTGAGTAATATATTTACAACGATAATATTTTTTTAAAAATGTATTAAACTAAAAAGAATGTATTACTTCAGTGATATATTTACAACGATAATATTGATAAATGTATTAAATTAAAAAAAATATTTCAAAAGATCTTATCCAGATCTTATAAGCCAATTGATGAGAAGCAGGATCATCTTTCTCAAAGAGCAAGTAAATATAAACCTCTTTATATCCGCATAAAGTGGCAGCCATTATGAAAACGGTCTATAAGGCGACTATTAATTCTTACTATTAATTTTCCAGTTCACTTACGAGACCTGAGTCTTACACGTTTTTTTTGAATTTGTTTAAAATCATTAAAATCTTGGTAAAATCATTAGTAGACATGATTATTTGACTGGCATTGCGATTAGTTATTACGTCCAATCTAGCATAGTGTTTTTTTTTTATTATGTGAAAGTACTATTTAAACTAGGAAAACTTTCACCTAAATAACAATTACTCGCCGAAGGCGAGGTGAATATCGATGAATAATAACCGAGACGAAGTCGAGGTTATTATTCACCGATATTCACTGAGCCTGATTTTAGTATAAATACACATTTTTGTACTTTTAGTAACATCATTTTCTTTAGCATTGTTAATTTCCTCTTTACGTTTTCAAACTGCTGATCAGTAAAACCGTTTTTGAAAAAAAGTACCTGTATGTAGTTTGGAATAGTAAAAATAAGATAATCAATCGTAGATAAGAAAAAAATAAAAACAAAGAGAATAATAGAATAAATAAGGGTGGATGAAAAAGACAGACAATAATACAGAAAGAAGCGATATTGCATAGCGAAGGTATGTGTCAGTTTGCAATTTTAAACTCCCTTTTCAGTTAACAATTACTTTAAAATAACCTAAGAAAATTTCTGTCTTTCTAAACAGATTCAAACTTGTTAGAACTTTTTGTTTTTCTAAAACTTAATTGCCGTGGCTACTGTATATAACAGAAATAAATTTTGTATTCGTATAGATAATTATCCCCGAGGCCGGTGAGGGTGCTAATCTCGACGCGTCGCGTGCATGGACAAGCGTGATATGCGAACAAATTTCTGTCATCTGGATATTTATCTATATTTACAGCATTGCGGCTAAATGTTCGTGATTTAATACTGAAAGCGTGGACAAGCGTGATATGCGAACAAATTTCTGTGATCTGAATATTTATTTATTTATTTATTTATTTATTTATTTATTTATTTATTTATTTATTTATTTATTTATTTATTTATTTATTTATTTATTTATTTATTTATTTATTTATTTATTTATTTATTTATTTATTTATTTATTTATTTATTTATTTATTTATTTATTTATTTATTTATTTATTTATTTATTTATTTATTTATTTATTTATTTATTTATTTCTATGCATGCATGGTACGTTCACACTTGCGGGGAACAAAATCTATTTTTGAAAAAAAACATTAACCAACATAATTTGTTCTTGGCAAAAATACTTCAGAAAAGACTTTTTTTGGATAAATATAACCCGTTCAAAAGACAGAAACAAAGCAATGTTTACGTATAAAGCAGAACAACATCCTTAGTAGAAGAAAACCCACCGAAACCCAAAAGAAGGAAAAAGCAACAGCGAAAAAAACAACTCAGAAAACGGCCGAAAAGGTCAAGCTTACGGTAAAATAAAGAGCGGCCACTTTCAGTATTAAATCACGAACATTTAGTGGTAATGCTGCTCGAGTTTCCCTGTTTTTAATATATCCTGTCACTGTTTATACAGTAATTTTTGTTTTCTATTTTGTGTGTCGTCCTGGAAGTGTTTTAAACGTATCCGTTTAGGTTTTCGCTTGCCCGTTGTATGTTTTACCTGTGGCTGCCGTCTTATCTCCTTTTAAATATTTTTCTTACGGTAAAACCACTTGTAACTTAGCGTAGCCTGTTTATAATTTGGCATAAAAATCGGAAAAGGAACCATTTTTCGTCTGTAAAACATATAAATGCTGCAAAATATTACAGATGCATGTGTAAAACTAAGGTCTATGGTGAAAACAGTTTCAACACTTCCGATTTGGGGATGAAATTTGTTTCTGCTATTCTAAATGAATTTGAAATGCCATAAATGAATATAGCAGTTGCAGCCAGTCAGATGTTTGAGTAGTTTTCAGTCAATTCAAATATTCAATGCCTTTGAAAAATGCAAATATTTTTAGATTAAATATTTTTAGATGCTCTAGCAATGTTCTTTGTAAACGTAGAAAGAAAGAACTGTAAAATATAAAGGGGGTATTACACGGTTGAGAGAAGATATGGATTTTATGTTCGAGTGGCAAGGACAATATCTCACGAGTGAGCGTAGTAATGTTCTATTTATTATATGGACAATGAAATTATGCGTGGAAGTGATGTTGATAAACTGGGTATAGTGCAAAAACTACAACGGCTTGACCTAAAAATGAATACGTCATTTTACGTGAAAAACTGAATTAAGAGAAGTTACTGGCTCAAATTTACTTGATTCGAAACTTTCGGCAAAAGGCGTAAATTTCGACTTGTCGATATGTCACTCGCGAGCGTTACATACGAGAAATACGCCACTCGGTTCCCGGATGTAGTGAAATATGGATTCTACGAGTGTTTTAGTTGCTAGTAAAATACTCTCCTCCATATAATAAAACCCTAATATTTTGTTGAAACTTTGACGCATGCTTCCGTGGTCTGGTGGTGACATCGTCGGTTTGCATGCGTCAAACCGTAGATGCGACCTGCGATTTTCTTCATCTCTACTTTTTTTCTGAATATTGTTTTAAATTTTTTTTTTGTTATTTATTACCTTTTTCTTAAAAAATTAGAGTTAAACAATTTTTTTTATTTCAAATATAAAACTATATTTTGAGTTGTTCCAACACAAGCGACTATTTCCAGGCTCCCAATGAAAAAGAGCGGGAAGATGAAATTGCGTTCTAATCAGAGGAGTTCTACAAAAATTCGTGTAAAAGAGGGCGAGGGGTTGTTGTGTTAACATATTTCTAGTAAGTATGTCTTCTCTGACTATTATAGCTACAAGATGTTTCAATAGTAAAGTTTTGATAATTACTTTACAAAATCTGAAAATTAAGATGATAATAACACTAAAAATAATAATAACATATTTATACAAGCTAAACCTCTTCAGCGTATAGAGACACTCTTCTCATTCCGGTCCCTGTTTAACAATACAAGCAAAAACAAAAAAACCCGAAAAAACCCAACCCCAAAACCAAAAAGAAAACAAAACAAAACCTTAAAACAAACGAAAAATAAAATTATAAATGAAAAAAAAGATTGCATACAATATCTAAAAGTACGATATCTGTTGGGTCCCGTACGATATGTTTTTCGATATGTTTTTCTTTCAGTTTGCTAATTCAAAATTTTTATTGTGACCTATAAAAATAGTTTACTAAAGGAATCTAAAAAATAGAAACTACTGCGTATACCTGATCCAGTTGTACGATCTCTGTTTGGTCCGGTACGGTAAGTCGGCGTAGAATAACGATTTCTTCGCCAGTCAAATACGTCACTTGATGCTTCCTTCCATCCACATTTATCCAAATCAAAATTACAAGAAACTGGATAAAACAAATTATAAAAACTTCTATTTTAACAACTTTATTGAGACCACTTACAAAATAAATAAACTAAATACAAAGTTGCTAAATGGCAAATTAAGTAACAGTAAATAATACTATAAAAAGATGGAATATATCAAGAATTAGCCCAAAAAGGGAAGTTGCGAACAGGTTCATGTGACCCATGTGAGGCACCTCCTTACTAAATTATTAAAAATATTTCAAAATAGATTGTAAAAGATCTGTTTTGGCAAACATAAGATTAATATAAGATTACAAGAGTGGGAAATATAATTTATGCCCCGTGGCATGCACAATCGCGCACGAGAGTTCATGTACATGGCATATCAAATTAACTTCAGTGAAAAATGTTTGTTTCAAAAACCATTATCTATTTCTTACGAAAAAGATATTCTCACCTGATAGACTTCTATCTGTAATAAAATTAAATAAGAATGTCAGTATTTAATTTAATTTATTTGTAAAGAAATTATCTCAATCTTATTTATACACTCAACTTCGCCTCGGGAAACAATGGCGGTCTTGGGGCCACAAAACACACTGTTTCCCTCGGTGTCAATAAATAAATAAAAATGTGTTTGTTGTTATATAGCTAGAGTTTCACTGGATACAACGATGACTGTCATTGGTTGGTTCATGGTCACATGACCTTAGCTAAATTTCAATGTACACTGAGCGGGCAACAATTGAGAACTTATTGCCTGCTCGGGCAATAATATTGCAATTGTTGCCCGCTGGAAGTCTTCACGGTATCCTAGCTATAAACAAAAGCTTGTTTAGTACGAAAAAAAGAATATTTATAGGTCTTCAAAGCATGTGTGAAGATTAACTGGAGAAATGTATTGCCGTTCTTTTGTTCTGAGACTCATATTTGTTTGGTTGAAGTGATTACGGAGCCAGGGGAAATGTTTTTGTCTTTTGTGTACTTTACCTTGATAAACGTCGAAATTATTCAGCGAAACTCAAGCTATATAACAGCTCACGTCGGCTCAATGTTTCCCTCGACTTCGTCTCGGGAAACATCAAGACTCTCGGGAAAACAAAACTAACTGTTTCCCGCGGGAGCAGACATTAAGTGTATATTGTTTGACGATCATAGTCCCCTGATTCAATTGATTCGTGACAATCTTCTTCATGCACACGCGCACGGCTCGCTTAGGCGTGTCCCACAAGTAATTAATTTAATCTTATCGTACTTCTAAGAAACAACATAGGCATTTTTTGATAATGACGTGATTCATGCAATTGTAAAATGGACTTTATTGAATATTTTGTAATTTTCTCGCGCTTTGTCGTAGTTACGTCATCAACGTCCTTTTTTTCGACACATCCGTCCAATAACTCACGGTATTCGACAAAAATGACGCCGCAGCTGCTGGGCACTGAGAATTAATTTAACTGGAATATTTTTTTAAAACTATCAAAACTCAGACAATTACTTTGAAAAAGCCCATAACATTTTTAATAGAAAATATTTTATTGAACAAACATGCAACATCTTCAGAGTGATTAAATTATTACAAATACAAAGACTTTATATACATAAGGTTACTAATACAACAAGTATAAAATTATAAAATAACGGTTAAAATTTGAAATTACAAAATAACGGTTAAAATTTTGAAAATATATTTACGCTTCCTTTTTGCACTCGATTCAAATTTGTAAGCAAGTCACTAAACTTTTCTCTTCGGGCCGGCCTACCCTCAAATTCAAATTCGTTGCGTATTACGACCTATCCGATGTTTCTTTTCTTTTCTTCGATTTCAAAGGTCGTATTCCCTTAAGTTTAAGATTTCGTGTGGTCTACAAATACCGGCGAAACCTCTCGCCATTTACAAACGCGTGTTCTTGAACAAATGGAATTTCCCCATACCCTGGCAAACCAACCTCTAACACATATCTTTCCAATCTCTAGCCCATAGTCTCCCCCTTTTTGGTCAGCGGGAGAGCGCGGGGGAGCCTCTGGGGAAACTGGATTCTCCGTTTTGGTTGGGTCATTTAAATTTATTGAATTCATCGATTCAAAACCAACAGATTGTGAAATAAATTAAAGTCATATATTGCTTTATTCAATAAACACATATATCTTCAAATTTAGACGACTCATTTACATCTCTTCTCTTTGTGTAATTATATCAGCCGGGTCTCATTCACACAAACAAACTTCATAGCAAAGTTAAGATGAATTTCGAATAGCAAATAGTCGCAAGGGACAAAACAAACCCTGGTGTGCAATTTCTCGTTATATTTGATGTATAAATATAAAACAATTTAAACAACGAAAAAGCATATTTAAGACAATTAAAGATGGAATTATATATCAGCAATTGCAACTCGTAAAGGTTTGTGATCGAGGACGATATTGACGTCGTGAATTGATATTTTACCTTGGATTTCAAGAACGTTTATGTTAAGTGCCACCACCAGCTGTGTCAGTTCCTCTCCGACAATTTTAACGCGCATTTGATCTGCATTTTATGCAGGGTTCTCACAAATATAGTATTTTGCGATTTCAAACAAATATATGAGAAACGAATTCATGAACACCACGCACATTCTGCACAGCAGCTGAGGCCACGATCATGCGCTTAACAACCGGAACCCCTCATTTCAGGGGTAATTAAATCCAATTAATTTCCCCAGAGTCTCCCCAGCGCTCTCCCGCTGACCAAAAAGGGGGAGACTATAGGTTCGAGATTGGTATCTTTCTAATGAGCTATCTCATCATATATCTTCTGGTTATCCTGTTACTTTAGATGACTTTTCCATCTTAATTTCTTGCTCGTCTACTTTTGAACTCTTACTGAGAAAGAGTTTACTTATTGGTAAACTCAATCCCTCCCCCTTAACTCTAATATCCGATCAGTCCCATTAAGTATATTTTAATTTACGTTTTATTTCTTTTATCACCAGGGCCCCTCTGAATACCAGTCTTTGTAACTGAATGGATTACTTAAATAAAGTTTTCAATCCATCATTTCAATCAATTCAGCATATTTTACCTCCCACTCTCCTTATCTTATTTCGTTTCTTTTGTAACTTAATCCACACTCTATTTTTGTACACCTTACTGAATTCCTATAAGTTCATCGTTTGTAAATTTAAATTTAAAATTTAAAATTTTTAAACGTTATTTTGTAATTTCAAATTTTAACTGTTATAATTTAATCACTCTGAAGATGTTGCATGTAGCGACGAAACGTTAGTTCAATAAATATTTTCATTTTTTCCATTTCTTCAATGTTATGGGCTTTTTCAAAGTAATTGTCTGGGCTTTGATATTTTTAACAAAATTACGTTTTCCGCTTGGCATCTCTGTCTCGTTAATTTTAAAGAAATGATACATTTTAAAGAAATCCAACTGGAAAATGTTGACCAATAAGAAACGAGAATGAAGTTTGAATGTATAATAACGACATTTAATAATGCTCATGGAATTTTATAAAGTAAACATTTAGCTTAAAAACGAGAAGAACATACTTAGCAATTTACAATACCTTTATTAGTGCAAACTAGACCAGCGTCGTTATAATGACGACAATAGTGATTCCCCCATCCTCGATGAGAACACGAAGCCAAGACAGTTTCGCTACCACGACAAATTATGTTATCCAACCATATTCTTCCAGTACCATCTTGAACTTGATATCCTCGAAGGGCTTTCAGTGCACCTTTAAAACCAAGGTCCTTGCAAGCGACCTCGGCATCCAAAAGATCCCAATTATTTTCACAAATTGTTCCCCATTCACCTTGATGGAATATTTCAAGACGACCTTCATGACGTTCAGTAGATCCATTTCTTGGAATGATTCGAAGATCTAGAAGAAAAACGGTAAGATCATCTATTGTTTAGCGTTTCTAAAAATTAATTCTTTGAAAGTTTTCATGACGATAATGTAATATAAATAAGTTTTGTGGAAACACCACGTAAAATGTTTCTTTGCTAAGCTTTCGGCCTGTTGACTCAGGCCTTTGCTCTGATGAAGGCCTGAGTCAACAGGCCGAAAGCTTAGCAAAGAAACATTTTACGTGGTGTTTCCACAAAACTTATTTATGTTTCTAAAATATTTGAAAATTTATCCTTTTCCCCATACCTCTCAGTAACTAACCCTTTCACCTCAAAAAACGTGTACACGTCTTTAGTTTTTTACATTGGAGGGGAACATTGGGATTTTCGGTAATGCGGTGTTTTTCGCGCGGCATTTCGGTAATTTCCGCCGCCGCTTCGGTACGGTATTTTGTTTTATACTTTCAAGCAGTTTCGGTATTATAAATTTTCGATGCGGTACTGCGGTTTTCACGATTTTTTCGCGGTATAGTTCGGTGTACCTCCCAATGTCCCCCTCTACACTGACTAACGCCAGACGATTTTGCTTGTCAATAGAAAATTCCCACAAGGTGAAACGGTTAATAAAAACCCATTTAAAATCCTATCTCGGTTTACCCTTCCACATCGAAGGACAGTATACACATTGTCTTTGGTATTTTACTCTGGCTAACGCCAGACGACTTTGCTTGTCAACAAGAAACCCTCACGAAGTGAAAGAACTAGGAAACTAAACAAAATAAAGCAAAATATGCAATAAAAACCGCGTACTTGTGCACGACAAGCCAGGTGGACATGTACAAATAAATGAGCCCACAGTATTTGTACAAATTTCATTTGTCCGGCAAGAATGGTTTCCACAACATTCATCAATATCTAAATAGAAGGAAACAAATTTAATTTGGTAAAAAATAAATAAAAATCTTTAACGATTTAATATTTGCAATCTTTATAACAAACGTAACGTTGTTGCTATATTTCCAACCACTTTTGTTGCAACAATCTGCACGAATTCCCCTTCCGGTTTTTGTTTTTTGTTTGTTTGCTTTTGATCTGTATTGTCTAGGCAATTTTTCAGCCGACTATCGTGATAATCAAACTTAAAAAAAGTTTCAAGTTTACTTATTTCAATATTAAATTTAATTTGATCAAATATTAATCTTTCCAATTTTAGCTTTTCTGATAACTATAAGTAACCTTAATAGCAAGTAATCTTTACAGCTTTTCCGTTGTTTCAGCTATTCCTTTGCAGTCTAAACTTGTTAGTCATTCCTTTTTCAGAATGTAGGACTTGCTTGTATTTATACTGTTACTCATCAAAATACAAGCGACAAAATCATGCTAAATTGTCTGTTTTACATCATTCAATAGTTAAGCGAGGTAATTAATTCTGTAATAAAAGTAGGCAGTGTTGAAATACAAATCGAAATATAGTAAGGTTTGAGTACTGCCGAAAATATTGAACGTAATATTCAAACCTTACTATATTTCGATTTGTAATTCTGTGTACACGTTTTTCTTTTCCCAAAAAAAATAATCTAAATTTATTATGTGAGTTCGAATTTTTTATTTGGGTTATGTTATCTAAACCTATCAAAAACCTTCTTGGAATAGCTACGTAATAACCTTAAAATTTTCCTCATGCATGTAAATAATAAAACAAATAAAACTTGTACGTTTCCAATTACAGAAACTCTTTATTCTTCACGAGTGGAAAAGTATCGTATCGGCTTTCTAATCGACTATGCAATTGTTAGCTGTATATACAAGTTCTCTAAGAACCAAGAAGGCATTATAATGAACAAGAACGTCATTGTAAATAATTCTAGCAAGAACTACATAGTAAGAAGTACGTTTATATTGTAAATAATGTGCATTTTTAATTCTCAATTTATACTAAATTATAAATTGTTGTTAATGAGAAATAGAGTTTTAGTTTTTTCATGGCTTGTTACATTCAGTCATAGTCTATGGTTATTGCTGTCTTTAAAATATATCTATTACATAATTATTCTGTATACTGAACTTTAGAAGGAGAACCACACTTATGAAGTATTTGTTGAATAGTGCTAATATCTGCTGTTACATTGGTAATAATGGCATTTGAAATTTGTAAAATTTTCACGGTTTACACGGCATTTAGGCAAAATATCAAGGAAAGTTGTCACGACAGATTTTTCGCAATAAACTTAATAGATTAAAAAAAGTTCTGTCCTATGAAATATTTTAAGAACTAAGTATGTTGTTTAAGGTTTCTCTATTTCTTTATGCACAAAATTTTGAAGAATTTTCCCTTAAACAAATATTTGAGCATTTGTATCGCTTGGACGGCTGCTGACGTGACAGAATATCAACTCGACAAGGTGCCGGCGTCATACTCGTTACCAGTCCATTCTTAAAATTACAGTAGGGAGCCACCTTAAGAACTCAAGGTCTAAAAGTTGAGCAATGAACAATAGTCTTTTCCAATAAAAATCCCCCAGCACAAAGGTCAAATCGACTAACGTCTTAAGCATGTGAATACGGCATGCTAAACGTTATGCAAGCCAATGAAAAGACGCAAAACCTATACTATATGTGCTTTTCACGTGAAAAAAACAATAGTCTCCTTTCCCCCATATCATTAATCGTTACCGGAGCAAAGACTTCTCATTCTCCCACTTACCATCAGTTTGTAAAGAGTGATAACAAACTTAGGATACAGAGCCAACTTACTCAAAACAAAGAACTATACGTGGTAAGAAGTACGTTTATATCGTAAATATAATGTGTATTTTAATTTTAACAAAGAGAGGTGTTGTTAATTGAACGTTCATGTCAACAACAATGTTCATATTCCGGCCCTATAGTGCACATGCATACATGTGCCAAGGGAAATGGCACAATGACCATGGAGTTGATTCTCATAAATCACACCATATTATATATAGTACTTATAAAAAACTACTCAACGCCAAATGCTTTGCACGATCCGGTTCACTCGTTGTAATGTACCATAAATTCACTCGCTTGTTTTATAATTGCATCACAATTCGTGAACAAAAATTGTACGCAGCATTCACCATCTACATTTATTTACCGGTGCAATTGCTTCCATTTCCCGTGAATCCTCTGTTACACCTACAATAATAGCTACCAAAAGTATTGATGCAAGTTGTATTACTAGGACATGGCGAGAAAATGATGCACTCGTTAACATCTAAAAAAATAAACGCGTTATGTAGAATAAAACAAAAAATTTCCGACTTTGGTATGTTAGACATTAAGAGTCGATTGCAGAAACACCGTTTAACCATTGTTTACGATAATCATTGTTTAAACAAGTTTTAAAATAACTAGATAAGCTGCGACTATGCTGACTATTTTAATTGACAATTAACTAGTATTTAACTCTTCTCATACATTGGTTTTGCAATATTGTGCAAGTTGCAGCAAAAAGTAAAATCCATCCAACTTTCCTTTGCAACTTGCAACACGGCAAAAATAACAAAATCGCAAGTTTGTAAGGGGTGTTACAGTGTTACACAGTGCGATTTTTTTGCAACCTGAAACATTCAGGCTATTCGTTGCAAGTTGCAAGAAAAATCGCATCGTGTAACAATAGCTTTAATAGTGGTACTCAGCGTTGGTTATTAAAAAAACAAACTAAAAATATAGAGACCTCAAGCAAGCCAAGACGACGACGGTAATCTAAATAACGACTTTAAAAAACAACATGGATGCATGGATCAGGATATCATATGTTGTATGCTTTGTGTTTATTTTAAAACCTTTAAAAAGCATCCATATAAGTTTGGAAAAAACTGGACGAATTTAAGATTCCTATTATTAAATCCTGCTTTCAAGAAATCACCAATGTCAACCACATTTTACTATTTTTTTACGTCATGATTTTATAATTAATAAAGTAAAGGCAATAATCTCGATCAACTACAGACGTGCACTTATATATACGTAAAAACACAAGCAGTTCAAAGTACGAAATGTGCATGCATGTGCCAAATAACAACAATGTTAATAACAAAATTGAAATTGCAACTAAGTTTTCGCAAAAAAATGAGAACATCATGAGACATAACTAAAAACTGATAACCACTTCTTGCCTACCAGGGATAGCATGAGAAGGAAATCCAGAACAATTTCTGCTAAGAAACTTAACATCATCAACTGCAATGTCTCCTTGATAACCATTTCCTCGTATTCCTTCTAATATAATCTGCGAATTAAGGAGTTTACATAATTAGTAGTATGGAATGCGTTAAATATATACTACGTAAAACGTGTTTAAACGTTTTTTAACGTGTTTTAACGTGGTTTTTTTTTGTTGTTTTTGTTTAGTTGTTTTTTTTAATTCATGAGGAAAACACAAAGGAAATCAGTGTCGGTGGTTTTATACCTGATAAAACATATTAACGTCAGAAAGAATACTAATGCATAGAATTTCACATATAAAAAATACTAATGAACATAGAATGTTATAAAAATTGTCATCCTAATTTGCAATTGAATAAAACACTGCTGTTCGTGTTTGAAACATTACATAAATGTAGCGATAAAATTTAATTTAAAGTTTTTTTAACTCTCTTCTATCCGAATTGGTTTTTAGTATCTTATTAGGGCTAACGACAGATAAGATGAGCCAGGCTATGATTAGGATCGATCACTTTTTCGCCAAACAGTTTCGCGTACGCCTCAGCACGTCTAACGCTGAGTTTATTAACTCCGCTATAAGCACCAGGCTATCTGCGTAGCTTACGTGAGGGTTTTGTATGTCTGGACGTGAAACAGCTGGACGTCATAATGATAGCCATAACCCGCTTCTGAAAGCGTTCTACAGCGTCGGAGTCTTGGAGAGATAGCAGTAGTGGTATACCTGGCAGCTGTATCCCATGACTAGTCTGATGCAGGTACAATAAAATGTGATTTGTCAGCGATGAGAACCTTAATAATTTTTTAATTTTTTTTAATATTTTAATAATTTTTTTATTTAATTATCCATCTTAAGATCGCGCGATTATCCATCTTAAGATTCGCGCGCTTAAAGGGTATATGAACCCTTACGATCATAAAGTAACACCTTATACAGCTTTTCCATATCTCACTTAAGATTTGTTTGATATGCAAATTATCCACTGCATACGTCGCACTGCATGAGTTTATTGTAAAATTACCAGTGTGACGTACGCAGTGGGTTATTTGCTATTCAAACAAATCTAATTTTCTCAAGAACGAAGTGAGATATGATTTTAAATACTTTTTAAGACAATAAAATGAAGACGTTTCTATTTGCTTTCTTTATAATTTCTCGAGCTACTGTGGTAGGCCAAGTGTAGGTTTCGGCTCGTTTTTGTTTTTTTTGAGGTGTCACGTTGCATTTTTGCACATTTTACTTCCGCTACTATTCATACTTCCGGTGAGTTGTTAGCCATGTGATGGAGTGAGACTGCGAGGCATGTTGTAAGTTCTTTGCTCCTTTCACTTTTGGAGTTGAACAAAAAGTTGAACAGCTTTGCCTTTTGATCAAGGTGTTCTTGCACATTGTTGGTAGATTTCGAAATAGACTGACTGACTTTGTAGTTTAACAGTGATCAGATGTGGCTGACAACTGTCTTCATCGTACATTCAGCCTTTGATCTGATCTTCCTCGGCCCTCTGCGGAGGAGAGAGGCCTTCGATTCAGGCTTCGATTTTGTGATTGCTGCAATAACACTATAATGAGTATCTTTCACCCAAGCACCTCCGCAATTTGCTAGTAGCCCGAGTGAACGCCTGACCCAGGCGTCTTGTTATATTAGTTATGTGTTCGTTCCAGCTAACGTCGCTAACTTATTGTCAAACCTAAGATTATAGCATGAGCCACTACTTAAGTTTACCACAGTCTGTGCCAACACTAGGTAAGGGAATCTTACCTATAAACAAAAATACTTACATGATATGCACCGGCATAAGAAATTGGTATGCTAGCAAATTGCCAATAATTTCGATTTACTCTGCTCAACCTCCAAATTATTGCTGATTGGTTTGACTTAATTGGCCTCAGACGAACATTCAAGGTTCCAATACTATAACCATACATATGATAATAAAACTGAAGACAAGAATTCGTTTCATTTCCTGGATAAATGGTGGGAGACACCAACCAAGCTTTACGTCCACTATAGCCATTAGAAGTTTCTATGTAAACGTAGTAACCTAAACCATAAGCACCATTCTATTAGTATCTCAAATCATTAATAATTAATGAAGAAAACCCCGAACAAAAATCAATATAGAGACCTCAGGTCAATCAATCTATAGGCAATTGGAACATTTCCTACAGGCGACCTATATAAGGAATACAAGCCTATAGGCAATCAACCTATAGATCTCTAGAAAGGCATGCACCAAGTGGTTCTATATTTAGAACATTTCCTAAAGGCAATCAACCTAAAGATCTCTATATAGGCATGCACCAAGTGGTTCTATAGGCAATTGGAACATGTACTATAGGCAATCAACCTAAAGATCTCTATATTAGGCATGCACCAAGTAGTTCTATAGGCTATTGGAACATTTACTATAGGCGACCTATAGGAATACAAACGTATAAGCAATCAACCTATAGATCTCTCGTATAGGCATCAAGTGGTTCTATAGGCGATTGGAACATTTTCTATACATTACCTATAGGCGCCTATAGATTTTTATCGTAAGGGATACACAAAGGAAATCAGTACCATGCCGGTGGTTTAGATATCAGAAAAAAAATTACATAAATATTTTACATCGATTTTCTCTTAAAATACTGATTTGTTTGATGATATATTAAACACTGTTTAATCAGGATATCCAAACTCAACTTTGCCTTGATTTCCAACAAACGTCCCTGTGTTTGAATATTTAGATAAAACACTCCCCTTCGTATATATATATATACTACATAAAAAACATTTGCATGGATTCTATTTTTTATTAATCAAAATTAATGTTAGGTTTTTAATCGAAAATCCTGATATTAGGAGAAAAAAGGGTGCCATATATAGGGATAACCTCTGGTGTGCTTTTCATAATGTAACTACAGTTATTTAACTGTAATAGTTTCATTGTGAATAAAGTTTATGTTTATATATTTTTTGTTGCATATAGTTTCTTTAAAAAGCAATTATAAAAAATGTACTATTAGCTGCTGTATTGTAAGTTATGCAACTTTAAGACATTGTATTGACAAATAAATGGACTGCATGTGCCAGTACTTTATTTATTTATTTATTTATTTATTTCTATTTTCTTTTTTAAAAATGCCCAAAGGCAGGTGGTAACTATAGGAGGACACGAGGTCCCACACTAGATATTGACTAGATAGCACATCACTTCTTTTAAATCAAAAATTATATATGTAAGGAAGAACACCTGAAATTTATGAATTCATCGTTCAGTAAATGTTTTAAGCCCTTTTAATTTAAGAGACGTCCATTGTAAATGTATAAAAGAAAAGATTCTTTAAAAGAAAATTTTGAGATTGTTGGTAATATCTTAAAGATTTACTGAATCTAAATATCTTTACTATGTTGCATACAATACACCTGTTACATGTAAGTAATAGAATCAAGGAGCTAGCATTATATTATATTTCTGGCTAAAATATACCACTCATCGCATAATGTGAGATTGCACAAATACTAATTATACAGTGCTGTAATAGATTACAGATGACGTCACAGGTGTAAAAAACAAAAAAGTACAACACGAGACGAAATCGAGTAGCGTGGGTGTTGTTCTTTACATACTGTGACGTCTTCTATGATCTATTACAGTACACACACGCACGGAAAAATGTAATCTATTTGTTTTCTATAATTAAAATTCAAGTGGTTTATTGAAGGATATTTTGAGCGTGATAAAAGAAAATCAAGTTTGCTGACGTGATCTTAGGTAGATCACGCTCAACAACGGAACCAATAAAAACACACACAAAGGAGTCACGTGCCTGTATAAAGTACTACAACACCGACTTATATTTCGGACGTTTTCTATTTACGATTGTGTTATAAAATAAAGACGTTAGCATACTGGAACCAGATGTGTGATCTGAGCTTGGTCCAGTGGGATAGCTTGGAGTTGAACCTCTATATCTTGTCCAGTCAAATTCGTCGCCAAAAACATTTTGCCAACCGCAAAAATCGACATCAAAATCACAAGTCACTTAAACAGAAAATTACAATGTTACTAAAACGTCAATAATAATGTTAAAAGAAAGTTATTGGGTAAGCACATAAACACACTTATTAGCCAACAGATTCGGTTTTCTTTGATCTACCGCAGGTTGTATATCACGAATATTCCGAAAATCGGTGCTATAACCTGTATACAGCACTATTTCCAGCTACGTCAAATTAAGATCCCAATAGAAAACCTGCTTTGTTTCACGACCTCCACCACCACCTCTACCACAACTACCTCACTATCCACCAGTCGACTGGCCTCCAACACCAACACCTTCACGGGCTTCACCATTACTACGGCATCCATCACCAGTTTTAGAACGTTTTGTAAGGTTTTAGAGCGTTTTGTAAGGTTTTAGAACGTTTTGTAACGTTTTAGAACGTTGTGTAAGGTTTTAGAACGTTGTGTAAGGTTTTAGAACGTTGTGTAAGGTTTTAAAACGTTTTGTAAGGTTTTAGAACGTTTTGTAAGGTTTTGAGAACGTTGTGTAATGTTTTAGAACGTTTTGTAAGGTTTTAGAACGTTTTGTAAGGTTTTAGTTAGCTTGTAAGAGCGTCGGCTCGCAGACTAGGATTTAGTATGATTGTATTTAATGCATATCGAGCCGCGGAACAACATGTATAGTAGACGAAATATGACGTAGGTGGTGCAATGGGAATTCTGCTCAATACGACGTATGTGATCAATAATTTTCCAATCAAATAGTGATGATTGAGTAATATAGTATAATAATATGGTAGTAATAATAAATATATCATTGCATATCATTGATAAAAAATGCGTGTGGAAGATGTTAAGTAATCAACAGAAGGAAGATATGGGTTAATTAATTAGTAATTCCCAAATGACTTACCTAATGTACTTCTGTCTGCAAAAAAAAAAGAACAAAACGAGGTTTTCAATTCATAACTAAATCTATTTGTTAGAAAGTACAGACCATACTGTGTAAGTTAATTCGAATTTCTATGAATACTTTTTTGAATAAATTTGTTTTCTGTCTGCCGTCATTTGTATGATATAATTTATAAGGTCGCAACTATTATTCCTAATTATATAAGTATCTAATACATGTACAATTGAAAGATGGTAAAAAGAAGGAAAACAAGAATCGCAGCAGAAATCGCTGTTTTAATTTTTGCTTATAAATATTGCCTTTTTTCTCTCACTGTTGAGCAAAATATAGAACGCATCTTTATATTAATCTTTTCGAAAAATTTGCAAGACGCTATTCTTAAGATTTCTAAAAAAACGTTTTAAAAGATTGCCTCCTGCAAGTTTAGCTCGAAAGGTGCTTTAAAATGCTTCAGAAACAAGTTAGCTCATTAGTTAGAGCGCTGGTACGTTTGAACTTGTTGACTTGTTGGATTGGATTCCCAGTTTGGGCGGTCGGAAAACAGTAATTCGACTTCATTTAACTGACTTAATCTTCTTCATTCACATAAGGACTGTTAAAGCACAACCCAAAGTTAATAACTTCAGAAAACAGAGAGAGTGAATCTATTTTTTCGCACCGTGTTTTGTAGCTTTCTCATTTATGTGAATAATTAGACATACACGTTGGCCCCACATAACCGCAAAGGATGCAGACTGGTATCCGAAAGCTCTTTCAATAAATAGTTTTATTCTAATTATGTCAAGAATAGTATTAATAATTAATATAATATACCTATGTTAGTGCAAACGACACCAGAGTCTCGACTATGGCTACACCAATAACGTCCCCATCCACCATGAGGACACGAAGTCAAAACAGTTTCGTTACCACTACAGCGTACGAAACTCAACCATACTCGTCCAGTACCATCCGGGACTTGATGTCCTAGAAGAGCTTTCAAAGCACCTTTAAAACCCAGGTCCTTACACGCAACATCCGCGTCAATAATATCCCAGCCATTGTCACAAATTGTACCCCAGACTCCTTGATGTAATATTTCAAGACGACCTTCGTGTGATTCACTCGATCCATTTCTCGGAATGATTCGTAGTTCTGGGAGAAAAGTTAATTCAGTTTACTTTAATTAATGTTAAGACTTTTGTCGGGTCATTTATTCTCAAGTTATATTTAGTGTCATAATTTTATAATAAATAATACCATGTTTGCTTGTTCTTAGGTCCCACTAACAACTAATAATATATCTTATTATAAGGAGAAGAGTATTTTACTAGCAACTAAAACACTCGTAGAATCCATATTTCACTACATCCGGGAACCGAGTGGCGTATTTCTCATATGTAACGCTCGCGAGTGACATATCGACAAGTCAAAATTTACGCCTTTCGCCAAAAGTTTCGAATCAAGTAAATTTGAGCCAGTAACTTCTCTTAATTCAGTTTTTCACGTAAAATGATGTATTCGGAGAAGTTGTTGTATTTTTCATTTGTATTTTCTAAAAGTTTTAGGTCAAGCGGTTGTAGTTTTTTCCTTGCCACTCGAACATAAAATCCATATCTTCTCGCAACCATGTAATATCCCCTTTTTATTAAAGTTTTTTTATTCTAATACTACCTAAAGTGACGTCAAAGCAGGGCGAATTAGTTCTAATACGACCTGGTTTGACGACATGCAATGGAGGTAGTATTAGTAGTGGCGTACCGAGGACATTTTGGTTTGGGGAGTGTTTCAAAATTTACCGACGAAACCCAGGTGGCTTTATATATATTTTCAAGGTTTTAAATACGTTCCCTCATTATTCAAAGCATCTCAAAGGCTGAACATGAGGAAACCTGGGCCAGAAATTTCGGTAAACATGGTACGGTCCGAGACGATTGTACTAAATGATCCTCATCGAACAGGAGGTTTCATTAGCTAATACAGCTCTTTTCGTGGTGTGTTACTTTATTTATTCGTATGATTTATCCGTATCTGTATTATTGTGTAAGTGTTTGGGGATCAACATACGTTACAAATCTCCAAAGCCTTGTTGTTTTTCAAAAACGAGGTATCAGAATAATTTGTAAAAGTCCTGATGCCCATACTGACCCATTATTTAAGGAATTGAAAATCTTAAAATTTATGAATATTTATCGCTTTCAAATAGGCAAAATAATGCATCAATATAGGGCTGGCTTATTATCATATTAATATCATAATATTAAACTACTTAATAATTCATGAAGAAAACACAAAAGAAATGAGGAATGTGTAAACCACTGACCTATATATAACTGGACTGCGGGTGCTGCCCAAAAATGTGTGACCAGTTTCAAAATGGCGGCATTTATAGGTCCTTCTGCTAATGGTAGCGACCACTGACACCGTATTTATCGCAACTTCGATTCGTTAATATTGTTTTCGATATTAATGCAAATGCAAGGCGATTTTTGTCACTTTACATGCATGGTTGATTATTGTTAATTGTGGAGGCGGACAAATAATTCAGTTATTTGTCTGACGAAATAGGAATATCAGAAGAACATGATTTCGAGTTTGTATAAACAAAAAAATATCAGTTTACGTTTGTTGCTGAGCGGCCCGGACATTTTCATGATAAGAGACTTATTGCAGCTCTGAACTACAACATAATTACTACCGTAGACAATTACTGCTGTAGGCTTGTAGCTCTAAACTGAAGACGTCCCGGGTGTACGGAACGAATAATCAGCAATAAAATATACAATTAATATATGGAAGTTCTACAAACATTTTGTTTTATGAAGTCGCCAGCTCGATAAAGAAAGGCAAGCGGTGAAGGACACGAAAAAATCGTAAAGAAGCGAGGCGTAACCGAGTTCTCCTTAGAGTGACGTGTCTTTATCAAATAACCTTTTTCAAGTGTCGTTATAAGTCGATAAATTCATAATTTTAGAAGACGAAAGGCTTTCTCTGGACCGTGACCGTCTGGTACTTCTTGTTTTAACGACGGGAAAATAGATGGACGATGGAAATCTCTTCGTTTACCGAACTATAAAACACCTAACGACGAGTTTCTTGTCTAAAATTTTGACGAGTAATTAATCAATTATGCAATTTTAAATACCAGTGTTAACAGTCCGGTCGTTATAGGTATCGGTCAGCGACCATTACCGTTAGCAGAAGGACTTATATAAATTTGAAACCGCCGCCATTTTGAAACTGAAAATGGCCACACATGTCCCAACTCAAAAGTAATAGGAGCACGCAGTCCAGTTATATACAGGTTAGTTGTTTAAATCGGATACAGCATTGATTAATAAAACATCAATGCTGTATCAGATTTACAGCATACTAATTACCCATTGGCTCAAACTAAGATTTTCCCTTGTTTAAATAATTTGTTTTTTGCCTTTTCTACGACAGCTAAACAAAGTATTCGTGATATAAACTTATCGTAGTTTAGATACGGCGGGTCGTTGTAAATCCCATACAGTTGGACCACGAATATTGTATCTATTACATAATGCTTGTATATGGATTTTGCTGGAAAACATAATACTCATGAGAAGACCCTGCTCATGTGCTCTTTTATGTTATAGTTTTAGACGACCACCGCTCAATATAAACGTTTGTGCAATTTCTGCAACAAATTTGGCAAATAATACGGTAGTAGATTTGCTTTATTTATGCTGACTTTGTCTTAAAATAGAGGCAGTTGTTAGAATTTGGTTTGTTTGCTACTTTGGTGTCCTATTTGATCAGAAGTCCTTTCTGCTATTCCTTTCTGTTCGAATCGTTCACATTTTAAATGTTTGTCGAAACGTTCGCAACTTTTATTGGGTGTACTGTCAAGGTAATCAAAGTGTTTGGGGCCTGGGGTAGAAATAACGACTTAAAGGAAAATCTTTAATTTAAATCAGTTTGGGCGTCTACTGAACTGCTTTCAAGATTTTGATCTAGAACAAAATATTCAAACTATTCGTCTTAATCCATGAATACTAGCAATTGTTTATCTCGGTTTCTTGCTACTTACAAATTACTTAAATATTTTGTCCTCGCTCCCTTCCAAATTAGAAATAGTTTAAAGATATTTTTCACCAGTTTTTTTTTTTCAGACTCAACTGAAGAAGTTAACTTCGTTGTCATTTCTGTCGGATTTATGGATGTGGCGGATTGCGGATTTTCCCAATAATTGACCAGTCGGATTATAGATTTTCCTTGTAATTTCTTTGGATCTTATTCGTGTCTCGGATTGTGGATTTTGCTTTTATTGATCAAATTATATAATTCATGATCTTTCATTGTCATTGTCATGAGGGAAAGAAATTATCATAGACGAGTCAACAAGTAATTATCTGTGTGTTGAAATAAAAGTTGCGTGAATTGTACGAATTCGGAAAGTAAGTGATAACTGGGGATTCGGATTTCAACATAAAAGGGTGACTGTGGATTGTCGGATTTGATAAAAAAAACTTAGCGGATTTTCGGATTTCGGTATCCCTACTCACTCTCATGACTACAAACTAACTCAGTAAACTAATGCTAAAATAAATAATTTTGGGTACAAAGATCTGCCTACCTGTGCATGACAAGCCAGGTGGACAGGTACAATTAAATGAGCCCACAGTATTTGTGCAAATTTCATTTCTCCGGCAAGAATAGTTTCTACGACATTCATCGATATCTAAAAAGAGGAGAACAGTTGGCTAAAAAATATAAAAACTGTATTTACACAGATCCTGTGAACTATATAGAAATAAATATTATTTTTCTAATAATTTTCTTTTTAGAAACATTACCAAGGTGGTTGAGTTTAGTTTGCTATTAACTTTAAAATCATTTTAAAATTAAACCATCTTTTCAAATTGTGAAATGAATAAAAACAATTAATTAAACAATTAAAAAATTAAACAATTAATTATATATATATATAATTGTTGCGCCATGCAATGGTCAAAATTGTTGCGAGTCAAGGTGCTTCAATCGTTGCACACGCGATGAGAGCTTTGGGGAATGCTCCAAATCGAAAAAAATCGTAAAAATTGACGCAATACCGTCTCGAAAACTAATGAAATACCGAATCTGCTGCATAAGATCGATAAAACCGAATACGTAAATAAATAAAATCGGACGTTTTAGTTTTATACTACTAACAATATGTTGTTATAACAGAAAAAATGTAACATATTTCTAGATTTAGTATATTACACCAACTTGTGATTTAAAGTTGGCCCCCATGCAATCTAAGAAAACAATAAAAAACAAGTCTATATATAGCGTTAGGTTAAATCAGATTTGTTTGGAGACTTCTGAATCTTTTAGATAGCTCCACAATGATTTACTGTATTAGGATGTTTTTCTATTTGATTAATTAATTTAAATAATTAATAAAGAAATTAATTTCTTTATTTACCGCTGCAAATTTTCCCATTTCCACCAAATCCTGACTTGCAGGTACAATAATAGCTACCAGGAGTGTTGGTACAAGTGGCGTTAGCATGACATGGTGAAGACAGAGTACATTCGTTAACATCTAAAACAGTAAAATGTAGAATATATAACAAAAAGCATTTCAACTCTGGCAAGAAAACATATCTGCATAATATCAAGTTAAAGGAATTGGCAATATAAGTTATTAAGTTTGTTTAGCAGTTTAAAAAAACTCATGAAATGGTGAAAAACGTTTCCGTATTTTTCCTTGTTTTCGAGATATTTTAATTTGTTTCATATGCAATGGAGATAAAGTATAAAACGTATTCCGAAAATAAACATCTTGAAAAACCCAAGATATAGGTCGAAACAAGGCAGAAAGATGAAATGGTTGTATTTCGACTTTATTCAGTCAAAATCATCATCAGATCAAGTGACTAGAATTGGATACCTACGCACTCTTTATATTTACAAAGAAATAAGCTGAATAATAAATTTAAAATTTGAATTTTCTAATCTTAATTTGACCGTTGTCAGCTTATTTCCTTGTAAATATAGAGAACGCATGCAGGTATCTAATTCTAGTCACTTGGTCTGATGATGCATGACTTGCCTTGTTTTGATCCATATCTTTGTTTTTTTAAGATGTTTAATTTCGGAATATGTTTTATACCATATTTCTTAAAATTTGTCGGCTGGCTTTGGATAAAATAGATCTCTCTGACGTTATAACTAGGATAGAGGCACTATTAATTGACCGCAGAGCATTTTCACACAGAGCAAACTTAGTTTTATCTCCAAGTTTGTTCAACAAAATCACTTGAAACTATCCACATTAAAACTCTTTTACACTGAGCAATTATTTCACGTTGAGCAATTATCGAGGTATGTGTAATGTTGTAATGCATAAAAATTATGTGTCCTGGTTTCTTCGTTGAGAGAGTGGAAGAAAAGTAGGCTCTGCTGTATTTGTGACTGGTTTCCATTGCGCATGCATGTCAGTTGCTTGGTTACAATCTCGAACTCAGTCCGAATCAGAGCAGAAAACAAAACAAGAACCGGTTAAACGGGTCTTAAACGTGTTACTTTGTCCAAGCCCTCTCTCCCCAGTCGGATCTCAAAAATGACTCCGAAAACATTTTGTATTACTTGTAAAAGATAAAAGTTGTTTACAGAGTCGCGGTTTAAAATTTGTGACACGTCGTTTGATACGCATTACTTTGAGTATTCTGAATGATCAATAAAAACTACGTCAACAGTCGGAAGAAGTCAAAGGTTTAGAGTAAGCTCTCGGCGCAATAATCAATGGTAGCAAGTCGAATATACATGTAAAGAAAGATCAAATGCATCGGTCCATGATCAATAACAACGATATAGCTACATCTAGGCTATACTATAGCTGTTTTAAAGAGTGCAAATTGACAGGAAGATCGTACTGTCCATTTGTTTAAGTGTTTATAAGTTAGAGAACATTTATTATGCCAAAATATAGTCAAGTAAATGTCTTACGAATTTCTTGCCAATCAATCACTGCATATATCAGTTTGTATAAACCAACTAATGATGGACTATACAAATGCTACATCCTGATTGACTGAGCTACTCATTGGTCATTGGTGACTGATAGACCATTAGTAGCTAAAAAGTCGAATTTTAAATGCAAAATAATGGCAGAAAATAATCGCATTTTGCTGAGGTTTAACCCCTTGACGCCCCAAGCACGCATGTATTAGACGCACCTTTAGTATTTTACTCTGGCTAACGCCAGACGATTTTACTCGTCAAGGGAAGACCCCTGGTGGTCAAGGTTAAGTTTGTTTCTCTAAAATAATAGTTTGTCCGACTAGCTAGTTTATACTATAAAACAATGACAGCTTGTGCTTGTTGTCTATATGAACGATAGTTAACTCGGCACTATCAGCTCATAGACCACTCGGGTTCGTTGTTTAATTGATAAACATCACGTATTATACTAACCAGGGATGGCATGACTAGGATAAGGTGAACAACTTCTATCAAGGAAACTTATGTCATCCACAGCAATGTCTCCCTGAGTATTATATCCTCGTACCCCTTCAAATTCAATCTATAAAAAAGAAATTATTTTAAAATTCCTTTACAACTGTAATTAATCGGCTTACTTCTATAAGGCTATTCATGGGTTAGCCCCTTTATGTATTAAGGATTTTAGGCTACGTTTACACGGCGCTACGTTTACACCAGTCTCGAACTCGTCATTTTCACCGTGTAAAAAGGCGGAACCGTACTAATTCGAGACCGGTTCCGAATTCGTCCTATTTCACCGTGTAAACAGGCGGAACCGTACTAATTCGAGACCGGTTCCGAATTCGTCCTATTTCACCGTGTAAACAGGCGGAACCGTACTAATTCGAGACCGGTTCCGAATTCGTCCTATTTCGCCGTGTAAACAGGCGGAACCGTACTAATTCGAGACCGGTCCGAATTCGTCCTATTTCACCGTGTAAACAGGCGGAACCGTACTAATTCGAGACCGGTTCCGAATTCGTCCTATTTCACCGTGTAAACAGGCGGAACCGTACTAATTCGAGACCGGTTCCGAATTCGTCCTATTTCACCGTGTAAACAGGTGGAACTGTACTAATTCGAGACCGGTTCCGAATTCGTCCTATTTCACCGTGTAAACAGGCGGAACCGTACTAATTCGAGACCGGTTCCGAATTCGTCCTATTTCACCGTGTAAACAGGTGGAACCGTACTAATTCGAGACCGGTTCCGAATTCGTCCTATTTCACCGTGTAAACAGGCGGAACCGTACTAATTCGAGACCGGTTCCGAATTCGTCCTATTTCACCGTGTAAACAGGTGGAACCGTACTAATTCGAGACCGGTTCCGAATTCGTCCTATTTCACCGTGTAAACAGGTGGAACCGTACTAATTCGAGACTGGTTCCGAATTCGTCCTATTTCACCGTGTAAACAGGTGGAACCGTACTAATTCGAGACCGGTTCCGAATTTGTCTTCCGCGCAAACAGGCGGAACCGTAGTAATTCGAGACCGAATTCGTCTGGTACCGTGTAAACGTGGAAGATACACTCTTAGATCAAACAAGGAGCTATTGCTTAAGCCTCCTTCCTGTAAGACCTACGTAACACTTGGGGACCGTGCCTTCATATACATCTGCTCCAAAGTTGTGGAACGTTCTTCCTGTAGAGATTCGTGATGCAAAGAATTTTGACTGTTTTAAAAGTATCATTTTTTTTAGATTAGCCTATGATGATTCCACTTAGTTTTGTTTTATAATATTCGTTTTCTATTAATATTATTTTACTATTTTAACTATGGTACTGTAAATATCTTATTTATCTATTTTGTTGAACATTGTTATGCGCATTTGGTCATCACGTCATGTAGAATGCGCAATATAATTCATTAAGTTATTATTATAAATTATCACAACCAAAGTTTTCTTTTTCAGCTAGTAGATGTTGTTTATATTGCCAATTAGCTGTAATATATAGCTAAATACATTGACACTTAAATAAAGTTATTCAATAGTCACTGAGAATGCTAGCATTTCGCAAACGTTTGTCGTTCATTTCTGAATTTACCTTCTCGGCTAACAGAACATGGGACAAGCTTTTCGTATTTTCCCGACCACTGCTATATAGATTTTCAAATAAAAATTTGCCTTTTGCTTATCTTGATAGTTTATTATTAAAAAACAAATGGAGTGTGCTTTCTTTAATAAGAAGGCTATTTACAAAAATGCAGTAAAAGTGGACAAGGATTGTTGCTTTAACGTATGTCTAGTCACTATAACGTGATATGTGAACTGATAGCTTGCTAGTAGCAGAACCAATCAGATGACAGAACAGCTCATATATAGCTATTTAATAATATAAAATGTACCTATGATCCCACATTCTCATAATTCAAAATAATTTTATTTACCTGAAATGCTCCGACAAAAAATATTTGCAGCCTAGCAAATTGCCAATAATTTCGATTTATTCTGCTCAACCTCCAAACTATTGTCGTTCGGTTCGCGTTAATTGGCCTCAGATGAACATTCAAGGTTCCAATACCATAACCATACATATGATAATAAAACTGAAGACAACGTTTTGTTTGTTTTCCTGAATTAATGGGAGGAGACACCAGCCAAGCTTGATCTCCAAAATTGCGTCCATCAGCTTCTATGTACATGTAGTAACCTAAAGTACAAGTACAATTATGTATATTAACAAAAATTATACAGATCTATTTTCATTCTCATTAATAACGTCTTAAACTTCTGCAAGTTGTTTGGCAGAAAATGCGTCATCAGCTTCTATCTGCACGTAGTAACCTAATTAAGCACAAGTGCGTATATCAATTATTTATAAAATACAATAAAATAAAATGTTTAAATCTAAATTTAAAATAAATAAAGTGACTGAGACGTTTTTATAAATAAACGATGAAACGAACAAACAAATGAACGAACAAATGAATGAATGAATGAATGAATGAATGAATGAATGAATGAATGAATGAATGGGACAATTAACGAACAAACCAGGAACAAACAAGGAACAAACGAACGAACAAACAAACGAACAAACAAACAAACAAACAAACAAACAAACAAACAAACAAACAAACAAACAAACAAACAAACAAACAAACAAACAAACAAACAAACAAACGAACGAACGAACGAACGAACGAACGAACGAACGAACGAACGAACGAATACCGTACCTGAACCAGAAGTATGATCAGAGTATGGCCCAGTCCTGTAGGTTGGAGTTGAACCTCGGTATCTTGTCCAGTTAAAATGAACTCCCAAAACATTTTTCCACCCACAGAAATCGAAATCAAAATCACAATTCCCTTAAACCAAAAATAGCAATTTAGGCAACAATATAAAAAATAATTAAATTTAAAAATTAATGCAAGTGTACAAACATGAATACATGAATAAAACAAAGATAGAAAAAGTATTTTATAGTAGATTAAGTTCTTTTGCTACGAAAGCCATCATTTATCAAGTAGTAAACTTAGATAGGATTACCAATCACATGTGATTACAAAAAAAAGATTTTAGAAACAGATTAGATTTTAGAAGTTTTAAAAGATAATAAATTGCGATTCTGTAAACATTTCCCATAAAATTAAAAAAGAAATAATGTGTTTTTTTTAAAAAGAGTGGTGAAATGATTTTGTATTTCAACAAGATATCCAAAATAGTTTAAATGGGGTACTGTATGTTACAATATAGTGCTCTTTAGTTGTTGTTTTAAAAGGTTTTTGCTTAGAAAATTGTGATGCTCAATAAATTTCTTTCAAAATATAATAACAAAAATTTTTGTTTCCCCCTACAATTAACCATTACTTATAGAAAAATAAAACAAATAAATAAAAATAATAATCACTTAAAGGTACTTTTGACAACTTAAAAATAGAGATCATAAATATAAGGTAAATAAACTCACCCGATAAGTTAGTTCCTAAAAGAATATTAAAAATACAATTTATTATTAACAATGGTACAACAATAGAAAATAAACTAATCACTTTTTCTCTCTCACCTATATTTTTTCGCAATTTCCAGCAAGCTTGTTTGATTTCATATTATTTTACTTTTACTGCAATGTTATGTTAATTAACCGATATATTTTCTTAAGTTTATTTGATTTTATACGTAATAATATACATGAAAAAATTTCTCAATTTTGATTGGCAAAGAGCAGTATAGTTATAAGGAAATACAGTGCAGAAAAAAGGAAATACAGTGAACATTTTTGAAGCGAATAAGCCAATCAAAAACAAGAAAAATTGAAAAGAGCCAATCACGTTCTACAACGGATTTTGACCGATGACATTTTCCAATCTCGTACCCAGGCTCTTCATGCGCGAAATAAACAAATATGGCGGCCAAGATTTGAAACGGAAGAGAACAATTTGTTAAAATTTGAAGCTAATTATTTTAATTGTTGTCAAGTAAAGTATACCTGCAAGAAAACTAGAAGATTTTTAGTGCTTTTAGTAAACTTTCTCGAGTAGTGGTAGAAGAAGCAAAGCGTTTTTAAACAACCAAATATATGAGGAGTGGACACTGCCGAAAGGGAACTGTAAGGTGACTTGGACATTTTTCCATGTATATTATTAATAGGTAATAGCATGGTTTTTTGTGCAATTTGGAAAAACGTACACTCGAGTGAGTTTTTCAAAGACCTCAAATAGCACTCGTCCTTCGGATTCGTGCCATTTTGATAATCTTTGAAAAGCTCACTCGTGCATGTTTTTTTCCAAATTGCACTCAAAACCATGCTATTACCTATACATAAACATAAAATGGATCGTCATAATTACAACAAAATTGCAACATTTGAGAATTTTCTCAATCTGTGTAGTACTATTTTAACTTGTTTGAGAAAGTTACTCGTTTAGGTTAAAGTAGTCTTGAGAAAGACTGTTTGTGGTGGTATAGTGACTGACGTTTCGACGGCCAGTCAGCAGCGGTTATCTTCAGAGCCAAGTGAAAGGTTTCGGTCAGGTTCGCCTATATTTATGCATGTGTAGGCAAATAGGCGAACTTGACCGGAACCTTTCACTTGACTCTGAAGATGACCGCCGCTGAGACCGTTGAAACGTCAGTCACTACCACCACTAACACCTAAACGAGCAACTTTCACGAACATGTTATAATACTCCTGGGTTCAAACCATTTACTTTACTATAGTTTAACTGTTAGATACAGTATGCTTGTTAGTTGAATAATGGAAATAAAATGAGTCTGTACAAAGTAACGTTGTTATGTACCAAAGACTTTCGTTTGCCAAAGATGAAATCCTATTCGTCAAATCATGCTCACGTGTTGTTCAACAAACTCAATGTTTCTTTCTGTCCAGGGAAACATTGCACTGTTTCCCTCTGACGTCAGCTTTAATCATGCGTTGTTCACGTGAATACACAATGATTATTGCATCAGATCAAGAACTTTGGACTCTTCGGAGCATTGTGAAAACGACATCTTGTTTCGAGCTTGTTTGCTACGAAATAGCCCATTTTCCAAAAGAAAGAATATCTATACATATCCTCACAGAAGGCCTGAAGAAAACCTGGAGAAATTTAAAGCTGTTCTTTGTATACCAGTTGTTGAGTCTGGTGTACAAAGTCAAAGTGTTTTGGTAAGTCTTTTTAACGTTCGCAAGTTTCTAGTCAGTTTACTATTTGTTATTTTAAAGTATTTGGTATATAACAAAACGCTTGTTGACTTTTGCCTCGAGAAACATCGAGTTTTACGGTCCCTCAGGCTTCAATGTCACCCTCGGGCTAAAGCCCTTGGGTGACATTGAAGCCTTCGGCGCCAGTCAACAAGTGTATATTGTTATATATCAAGTGTCAAAGTCCGTTTTTCTGGCTCTCTGATTGGGCGAGCGGTCCTCGCGTGGCGGTCCGAAAATCGTGATGTTTCCCGCGTAACCCATGGCAGCGGGTATCATTACATTTATTTTTCCCTAGGGAAAAATATCAAAACCGGAAGTAAATCAGGTTCAGTTTGTCTTTGTTTTCTCCAATTTTCTTTTATTAAAAACAATGTCTGAAGATTTTACTCAACATTTTTGTTGTCATTTGACACTTGATATATAACAAAACACTTATTTACTGGTACCTCGGGAAAACAGTGTGTTTTTGGCCCCTCGACTGCTCGTTGTTGCTCTCGGCTTCGCCTCGGGAAACAACGGCAGCATTGGGTCCACAAAACACACTGTTTCCCTCGGCGCCAGTAAATAAGTGTTTATTGTTATATATCAAGTGTAAAACTCCGTTTTTCTAACTCTCTGATTGGGCGATCGGTCTTCGCCTGGCGGTCCAAAAATCGTGATGTTTCCCGCTTAACCCATGGCGGCGGGTAACATTAGGAAGTAGATGGTCAGGTTCAGTTTGTCTTTGTTTTCTCCAGTTTTCCTTCATTTAAAACAATGTCTGAAGGTTTTACTCAACATTTTTGTTGTCATTTGATACTTGATATATAACAAAACACTTATTTACTGGTACCTCGGGAAAACAGTGTGTTTTGTGGCCCCTCGACTGCTCGTTGTTGCCCTCGGCTTCGCCTCGGGAAACAACGGCAGTCTCGGGACCACAAAACACACTGTTTCCCGAGGTGCCAGTAAATAAGTGTTAATTATACAATCATCTAACTCATTAATAATTCGTAAGAAATAAGACCTCAATGTTGTATTAATTCGATTTGTATGCATCTCAGGGAGTTGAAAAGTTCTTTTCATTCTTAATCGACTAGTATAAGAGCTCGATTTCGTTGGTAATAGAGATGCAAGTTTATGTTCGCTATTATTTACAATCTCATCAAATAGTTTTTCTTCTTTTGTAAAGTGATTTAAGGTAATTCCTCAGTCCAGAAATAAAAAGTTGCTAAAACTCCCCAGTATTAAAGTTGATGATATATGTTCATAGTAAAATACCAAAAACAGTTAGGGTCACCGAACTCGTTTAGAAAATACAGCTCCCAGTAAACCATGATTTTTTCCCACTTTGGAGTTATTTTGGCTAACTTTTGATTTCGTCTTGTGATCTTAAAAAATCCTTCACAAAAGCACTTAGTCTATACTGAGTGGGAAAATATTTGATATTGTAGATGCACTTCTATATTAACTATTTAGTGGCAACAAATAATGGAAGAAAATTTGACGAAAATAACAATTGTCAACAAATTATATATACATTATTTAAAGCCCCTAGAAAATCAACTAGATTTTTTTTATACTTTAAATGGCACAAAATTTTCTCAGTGTAACATACCTGGTGTTGCATAGTCAGGAAAAATTGAACAATTTCTGTCGTGGGAAAATTTTATGTCATCAATTGCAATGTCTCCCAGATCATTATTTCCTCGTATCCCCTCAAATATTATCTATATAAAATATCATTTATATACGCATGCTTAGAGTAAACAGCAAAGTAAAAGAAAATAGTATAAAAGTAGTTGCAGAAGTAGAAAAAATAATGCACTTTTAATTTACTGCCGTAATCTGCATGCTATCACAATTGGTATTAGAGTAACAACTAGAGCATAAACAGTAAGAGACGGAATGTATAGTTATGAGTCTGCTTCAATCTCAATTCCCCTTAAGTAATTTTTAGACACATCTATCGTGGGTTTTGCGTGGAAGTCTAAAGGACTGGGTGGCTAGGAATGTGAGCAGAGTTGTAGTTGATCTCTCCTGTGCTTCTAGTGTTTTTCGCTGGGTTCTCCGGTTTTCCTCCCTCTATAAAATCAACACCTAACATCTTAGCTATGATGCGTGGTCTGAACTGTGTCGTTGGCCGGCTGCTTCGAGCGCCTTTGATATGCCTCGACACGGCCACGTTGATCTGCGTCCTTCGCAATTCAAACATCCAATATGCCATTTTCGACTGCTAGTCAAGTCGCAAATTTCCACTAGTCGTAAAATGTGCTCGACCTTTCTATTGTATAAATTGAATAGTTTTCTACTGGGTTCCACATGGAAACTCACAAGACAAAAGAAAAAAGTCGAGCGGGCGATATTTTACACCTAGTGGAAATCAAGCTTAACGCGCGAGGATTGTCTCGTGAGATCTAAAAATAAGTTGGTTACTAACATTTTTGTTATCCTCACGCCCAAATGATTACGTTATAACTCTCTGGTCTCAGGAGCAAAAGGATCGAATTAGGATAGAACTAGACCCATTGATTACTATACATTCCCTCACTTATCTTTATGCTATCTTGGTATAATCAACGCGCCAACTCTATGTATAGGCAAACCTTAAATAATGGAAGGGAACTGGATAGGAAACTCAAAACGATGTTACGAAACCGGTTTTTGCACAACTTGCTATGTTAATTATACTCTTATTGATTGATTTAATAATATTTATTATACAGGGTAGTCCAATTCAGCTAGCGCTGATTTAAATGGAGCCCTAAGCGGCTTATGCACCTAAAGGTCAAAAGGTGCATGTCCCACGGCAGGATCAGCTATTGCTGAAATTAAACAATAGTGTAATACCACTTAAGTTCAGGAGTGTTTGAGTTTAGCCATGTGGGACCACCCGTTAGGTGCATCAGCCGTTTATAAGTGTATAATTTAATTACCATAGCAAGTTGTGCAAACATCCTTTCCGGTTTCGTATGGGTTAACTCTAGCTAATTTGCTATCTTATAAAAAAACTACAACAAAATTTTCATATAAACATTAAATGTATGTAATAACAGTCATTTGGGAAAAGAAATAATAAATTTGCAATAGCAACTATTCGTATTCAGACATTTTTTTATTATTAATTTTGCACATGATTACGTGTACGCTGGTTGAAGACAACCTTAATAAAGTTTGAAATAACCAACTGCCAATCTGCCAATCTTGCAAAAAAATGGTATTTAAAAAAAAACTATCACTACGGCTCACTGACGTCTATCAAAACCTCGTCGTCTCCCAAAACAAAACAAAATATGCTAAATACTCACTTGAAATGCACCCGTAAAAGGAGTTGGAACAAGAGCACCCTGCCAATAATTTTTACTCTTTTTAATCAGCTGCCAAACTATTGTCGATTTGTTAGAATTAACTTGCCTCACACGAACATTCAATGTTGAATTGCTGAGACCGTACATATGATAGTAGAATTCGAGACACATTTGTGTATTGTCTTTGCCCTCAATAACAGGAGACACCAACCACGCGTTGTCACCTTGACTTTGATTCGTAGCTTCTGTATAGATGTAGTATCCTAAATAAACGCAATTTCTGATAAGTACGCAAGCAAGCAAGCAAGCAAGCAAGCAAGCAAGCAAGCAAGCAAGCAAGCAAGCAAGCAAGCAAGCAAGCAAGCAAACAAGCAAGCAAGCAAGCAAGCAAACAAGCAAACAAACAAACAAACAAACAAACAAACAAACAAACAAACAAACAAACAAACAAACAAACAAACAAACAAACAAACAAACAAACAAACAAACAAACAAACAAACAAGAAGGCAAGCAATTAAGCAAGCAAGCAAGCAAGCAAGCAAGCAAGCAGTGAATGCTTCTATCGTGCTCTTCTATATTTATTACAACAATAAAGATGCCAACGAATTTTTAACTTCATAGACACTTTAAAAACTTTAAATACAGTCATTGATAATTGCGTCGAGGGGAAAATCACTTTCTTAAAACTGTACGAGATATTTTTATTTTTAAAAATGCTTAAATTTTTTCATTGGATTTTTTAAACTTTTGGTAAATTTAAGGGTATTTTTTGATTAATTAATTTTTTTTTTTGATTTTCAAAGAATTTTACGAATTGTCCAAGAATATTATTGATTTCCCAAGGAATTTATGGATTTTTTAGAGATTTTATTGGTTTTTCAAAGTTTTTATAAATTTTAAAGGTTGGGATTTTTAAGTGTACAAGATTCTTGAAGTAATTTGCCCCTCGAATTGCATAATTTCAGTAAGAAACTAAGTTCAAGAACATAATAAGAGATTACAATAACAGTTTGTTCTTTTTGAATAGATATTAAACTACTATAATCCTAAAATTGAAGATAGCGAGTGAGTATTCATCAGGACCAATTACTTTATATTAAAATAAATTCTACAAAGAACATTATATACCTGAACCGGAAGTACGATCCCTGTTGGGTCCAGTTCCAAAGGTTGGAGTAAAGCTCGTGTTTCTTGTCCAATCAAATACGTCGCCATTGACGTTTTGCCAGCCGCAAAAATCAAAGTCAAAATCACAAGTCACTTCTACAAAAACAACACAAATTAGTAAATTTTAAAAGTAATCTTAATTAAGCATTCAACACATGCATAACAATACGTAGTACTAATACAGAGATGAGTAAACAAATCTCTTTAAAATTAGTCTTTAATGGAAAAGGAAATGGAACCGTTTTAGTTGAAATAAATTAGGGCACTTTAAAAATACACTTTTAAAAGTCTACTTTAAATAAGTATATATATAGGTACGCCCAGGCGTGCATGTATCTTACTGCGTTTAATGTCTATAGCTACTACGGTAAAAATATTAATGCAAGTGTACTTCTAACAACCTGTCCTTGTATTCAAAGGTGAACAAGATTTTTGACAAGATTGTCCATGCTGGCCATGTAATTTAAATGTTTTAATTTTTTTCTTTATATTTGGTTTATACTAGGACATTTAGACTGCTTGCTCTATTTTCCAATGAGCTACTATACACAACAATGCCGGTGCAGTTTAGCAAAAAGACAATTTTGTATTCACATGAGTTCTAGGATCAGGAATAATCGTTTAATTGAGGTGTGATATTACATTTAAGCAGGACTGTCTGCTTTTATTTGGTTGGAACGCTTGCAAGCGACAAATGACAAAACAACACTGACGGGGTTTTAAAAAATACAACAACAATGGGGTTTTTTAATCTGTGTTGAAAAAGTCTCCAGGTAATCGCCATATGTCTTGACTCAGTTTTTACCGCCCCAAAATATAACTTTATTACTCTCCACAATCCACTGGCATGACTGCCTTTAGCGGTCTAAGTGTTTTTATTTAGTCTCCATTCTGCAGCCATCATTTGCTAGAAGTCAATTTAGTTTCTAGTCCGACAGGCCGCCACCGCACACTGCCACGACCTTTTCAAAACCTAGCTTCCAAAACAGCTCATTGTTTGGGGGCATTAAGCGCGAGAAAAAAGTGAGCGGAAAAAGGAAAATGACTCTAAAGATGCAGATTATTAGTTTAACTTACCATCTCTTTTGATTCCTAAAAAAATGGATAAGTTTATTAGATTTTTGGAAAGAATATATTATAAAGACAATAACATCGGACAATGTCTCAAATGTTTACGTGCACTTGATTTCCGTGTTAAATAAATAAATATATTAATTAAATTTACCTGGTGCTGCATAAGCAGGACGAATAGAGCAATTTCTGTTCTCAAGAAGTTCTATGTCATCAATCGCAATGTCTCCTAGTTCATTATTTCCTCGTATTCCTTCAAATATTATCTATATAAAAAATAAATAATCTAAAATATCTAATATATATATATATATATATATATATATATATATATATATATATATATATATATATATATATATATATATATATATATATATATATATATAAGTGAGTTTTGGTTCACGAAATGTTAGAGAGTGCTCAATACCATATATAGATAGAGCAAAATACAATGCGCGCAACGTTTCGACGCCCACACCCACGCTCCAAATGAATCCGCCGGACGTTTCGACGCCCACACCCACGCCCCAACTAACGCATTTAAGCAGCCCACTAACCGATATTTTTCAGTCGCCTGATGATCCCGTTTAGGGTGAAACCTCTGGTAGCGAAGACTTTAAGGTAAAACTATACTTTATACTTTGTATATATATATATATATATATATATATATATATATTTATAAGTAATAGCATAACATATAGGTTGATTAGTGATTAAATGTACCCGAAAGCCGAGGGAGGTTTAGTAAAAGTCCCGAGGGCTTCACCCAAGGGAATGTATCTGGCATAAAACCAACATCAAACGTGGCCATCTATCGTGTGTGTAAGGGCTGACAATTTTTTACGGTAACTATCTTTATTTGAAATGCAATCGCCATTTATATATCCATATATCTGTAAATATATTACAAGCGCTTTTAAATAACAATACATGTATATGATCGGTTCAATGGTTACCATTGACCTAATAGAGAGCTTAAGCATATTAGGCGTTTTTGAGACACGGACGGTGACCGGAAGAACAGGAATACAATACAGAACTACTGAACCGCGTATTCTTTGAAAATACTTTTTTCCCCAAAACAAAGGCTATGAATAATCACATACTTAAGCTTAAATTTCATCTATATAAAATACAGATACTTTATTTTATATTGCAATGAAATTATCCCCCTTAAAATACAAGTTTTCTACTTTAAAAGTATGTCTCATTGTAGTAAAACAACGATGACAGGCCTCAACGTTCTAGAAGTTCCCGTCGTCTCAAGAACGTGAAAATTCTCTCAATGACGTCTTGTGTAGAACGACGACGGCGTTCACTTTGCTCTTGGAATTTTAAATTGCTCATTATCATTGTTTTGAATGAAAAATGCTATTGAATTCAATCGCTGTCCGTGGCTCTAAAACGCCTGTATGCTTAAGCTCTCTAATGCAAATTCACGCACATAAACTAATATTAGATAGTTGTCTATAAAAACAACAACAGTGTAAAGACATGCGCATTGATTTAGTATTAGTCCATGGCCACATTTTATGTTCTAGGCAAAGTGTAATAAATTCTTGAGATAACAAACCAGTAACACAATGAAAGTTTGCCTTTCGTTTAGGGCGCTGCCGCTACAAGCGCGTTCAGCGAACCTACTTCGAGCTAGGCAAACACTTGTCTATACTTCTCGATTGGGGGCGCTACCAGTGTACTCTACTCGAAATGTTTTAGGCAAGGTCCCGTTGCATTGGGCAATGATATTGCTTATTGCAAATTCACGGGAATCGTGCCGTGTACATAAACATTAGGTATGATTATAGGTACTAATCGTACCTGATGCATAAAGATTAGGTATGATTAGTTAGTAATCGTACCACATCTTTATGCATCGGGTTATTTCGATATTAAATGTGCGTGTGGAAACAATGAAAACTGAGGTGGCCGTGATATTAATATATATCGAAATATAGTAAGGTTAGATATACTGCCGAAACAGAGAACGAAGGAATCTATAACGTTTCGAGGGCCTGATGAAGGTTCTCTGTTTCGGCAGTATATCTAACCTTACTATATTTCGATTGTTGTTTCTACACTGCCTACGCAGCACGCTACTTTTATTTTATTATACAGTGTGTATCAAAAAACCTGAACCCTTAGAAAACAACCTATTGTAGTAGTTTGAAAGCCCTAAGCAGTTCGCTGAACGCACAGATGCGTAAAACACACGGTCTTATACACCTGGGAAATTAAGATAACTTGAAGTGTATGCATGGTGAAAGTATTTAAAAGCTTTATGTGCTGATTAATTTATAACGCAGCGCTTTTAGGGCTTTCAAACTACTACAATAGGTTGTTTTCTAAGGGTTCAGTTTTTTTTGATACACACTGTATATATATATATATATACACTCGTTGAAATAAATTCTGAACTTCCAAGATATATATGTATATACATTGCTGTATTGGTTTTTATATCATAAAGTTATGGACAAGAGCTTTTTTCATCATACAACAGATCTTTAGGACACTATTTTATCTGTATTGTATATTGTATAATAAAAAGCTTCTTTCAACAGCAGTTTAACAAAATACAATATACACATGTATATACATATATATATATATATATTGATTTTGTTCAGAATTTTTTTCAACAAGTATATATATATATATTTATACAATACCCTGGTTGCTATGCGTGTTTTCATTGGTTGTTGGCCATGATCTATTAGAGGACAGACACATGGTCACGTCAGATCACCATGGCTAGAAATCCAGGACACTCAGCGGCAGTGGCCTGTGGGCTCATATTTAGATGGAAATATTAATTTGAAAATTCTGATGGCTAAATATCGATCATTTCGGCTATAAACAGAAGTCTGTAGCAATAAATTAAAGTAGAGTTATTCGCTAAAATGTCTTGTTGACCCATTTCTTACCCAAATATCAAATTACAAAAGGTTTAATCGTCTAGACAGGCCTGTACCCTCATACTCACAAAAATTGCCGCATAAATTTCGGTTATTATTTCTGAATCCACAGTCACATTTAATAATAATAACAGCGGTTAAGACCCTGGCAACCTAGCAACAGCTCCATAAAAAATGGCGGACAAGAACCCGAAATTATCGAGGAATGCATTGCTTCTTCACGCCGAGTTCAGTATTTATCTTGGCGCTTGATGGATTAAATTACAACGACTCGGCTGCAATAAATCGTACATTTTAAGGTCTTTGGGAACCTATTAAACAACGAAAAAGTGGAACGAACAACTCCGCAAAACAAAGTAACGTTGGACAAACAACACAGAAGCAGCCAAAATTCTTGGTTTGCACTTGACGTCATGGCGGCCATGTTGGAGGAACTTTAACAAAAGAATCTCATTAGCAGCTATTGTATTTGGAGAATGTTTTCCTCCAACATGGCCGCCGTTTCTTTGTCTTCCAAATCTCAAGAGATTGATTGCAAACCATCAATTGGAGCTCCAAAATAAGTGATATAGTAGATTAATAGACTTTAAACAGCGAATAAGAGGTATGCTTGTGAGGGGCTCGGGAACCTATTTAGGACGCTCCAAACTTAATAGAAATTGTAGTGCTGAACGATTGTTCAATTTGGTGAAGTTTTGGATGTTCGCATGTCGGAATTTACAATAGTAAATAACCGAAAATGATTGTTCTTTATATTTCCTTAAGAAATCTATTGAAGGACGCCATATTGAATTAATTAAAAAGGGATTCAGTGCGCATGCTTTGCCGCCATGTTGTCCTCGATTTCTGGCCATGGTCAGCTGACTTGCTTTTTTCCTTTTTCATGCCCCAAAATCCGGCAAGAGTTTCGACAAAAATCTTTTAAATTTTTATTGTATAAAACAAATAGATTCCATTTTTTGTTGTCTGTTCAGTTATAGATGCACAGAGGACGTCACAACGTGGTAAGAACATCAGTGACCCACTCGACTGCGTCTCGTGGGCCACTTTTTTGTTCTTACCACGTTGTGACATCATCTGTGCATCTATAACTGAACAGACAACGGCAAAATGGAATCTATTTGTTAAATATATATATATATATATATTTATACAATACCCTGGTTGCTATGCGTGTTTTCATTGGTTGTTGGCCATGATCTATTAGAGGACAGACACATGGTCACGTCAGATCACGTCAGCTGACTTGCTTTTTTCCTTTTTCATGCCCCAAAATCCAGCAAGAGTTTCGACAAAAACCTTTTAAATTTTTATTGTATAAAACAAATAGATTCCATTTTTTGTTGTCTGTTCAGTTATAGATGCACAGAGGACGTCACAACGTGGTAAGAACATCAGTGACCCACTCGACTGCGTCTCGTGGGCCACTTTTTTGTTCTTACCACGTTGTGACATCATCTGTGCATCTATAACTGAACAGACAACGGCAAAATGGAATCTATTTGTTAAATATATATATATATATATATATATATATATATTTATACAATACCCTGGTTGCTATGCGTGTTTTCATTGGTTGTTGGCCATGATCTATTAGAGGACAGACACATGGTCACGTCAGATCACGTCAGCTGACTTGCTTTTTTCCTTTTTCATGCCCCAAAATCCAGCAAGAGTTTCGACAAAAACCTTTTAAATTTTTATTGTATAAAACAAATAGATTCCATTTTTTGTTGTCTGTTCAGTTATAGATGCACAGAGGACGTCACAACGTGGTAAGAACATCAGTGACCCACTCGACTGCGTCTCGTGGGCCACTTTTTTGTTCTTACCACGTTGTGACGTCATCTGTGCATCTATAACTGAACAGACAACGGCAAAATGGAATCTATTTGTTAAATATATAACAATCGAAATATAGTATAGCACGGATGGCGTGTGCTGTTAGGGCACTGCCTCTCACCAATAGTTGAGCCCGGTTGGACGGGGTTAGTACTTGGATGGGTGACCGTCTGGGAACAGCCCCGTTCTCGAGCTTGGGACTCATGTGAGTAGAGTTTGGTTGGTCTCTCCTGTGCTCCGAGGGTTTTTCGCCGGGTTCTCCGGTTTTCCTCCCTCCATAAAATCAACACCTAGCTTAGCTGTAATTCGTGGGCCGATATATGTGTCGTATAGCGGCTGCCTGAGCGCCTTTAATATGCCTTCGACTCGGCCATGTCAAAAATTATTGTAAGGCGCATTTGAAAACCTTAAAGTTGAATTTGCGCGGTATAAATACATGTTATTATTATTATTATTATATATATATATATATATATATATATGTAATATTTATAAACCGCGCAGGAGGGCTTTATCGGATATAAAACACGAGGCGATAGCCGAGTGTTTTAGAGCCGATAAAGCCCGTACTGCAAGGTTTTTAAATGGCTTCTAAAAAGAATCACTTCATACGTTCATTGGCGTAGTAATTTTGAAAATTAAGCTTATCTCAGCCGTTAAAAACCAGCGAGAAACTTAGAACGAGTCTATATCACATATCTATAGATCCGATACGCTCATGATTTTTCTTTGTGTTTTCCTCATGAATTATTAATGAATTTTAGAAATATATATACAACAATCATCGACAGAGCGGTAAATTATCATAAACGATTATTTTTAGAAGCATGGCACTCCCAAAGGAACTCGAATGCCGGCAATGATCATATAGACATACCTAACATTTACATGTCACTTTCTTAGCACATTGATTTACATAATTTTTGAAATGGTATATATAATGCTGTTATTGCTTCTTAACATTTTTAACCGACGAAGGTCTAAGTTTTTTTACCGAAACGTCTTCTTAGCATTTTGATAAACGTTGTTATACGTTTTTAATGTTCAGTATAAACACATTAAGAAACTTTTATTATATATACACACACACACACACACACACATATATATATATATATATATATATATATATTTAGCATATACCTCGCAGGTGAATAGTGCTTTTCGCGCAATCTGATTGGTTCCTCTAGCTCGGGATATCCTGCACTATTCACCTGCGGGCAAAACAAAATGGCGGCCAGTTTTGCTTTGTTTACCGAAGCAGGAGATTTTGTTGTTAAACAAGGCTGATGTTGTAGAATAACGAAAAAAGTCAACAAAATTAAGTAGAAGAGTGTCCACAGGTATGTTTCTTTACAATTTTCTAGCCATTAATATATTCAAAAGTTGTAAAAACTGTTTTGTCGACAAGTGCTAGCCAAGTGCCCAAGTTGCTACTAAGCGGCCGTGTCTTGACAGTCTTGTATAAAATACCGAAAAATGTAAGAATGTTAAACTTATTATTATTTCATTTATGAGGTATATGCTAAAACAATTATTCACCTCAGTGTCGGTGAATAGTGTGGATATTCACCTCGCCGAAGCGGCTCGGTGAATATCCAGCACTATTCACCTCCACTTCGGTGAATAATTGTTAAATATATATATATATATATATATATATTTCTAAAATTCATTAATAATTCATGAGGAAAACACAAAGAAAAATCATGAGCGTATCGGATCTATATATGTGATATAGACTCGCTCTAAGTTTCTCGCTGGTTTTTAACGGCTGAGATAAGCTTAATTTTCAAAATTACTACGCCAATGAACGTATGAAGTGATTCTTTTTAGAAGTCATTTAAAAACCTTGCAGTATGGGCTTTATCGGCTCTAAAACACTCGGCTATCGCCTCGTGTTTTATATCCGATAAAGCCCTCCTGCGCGGTTTATAAATAGTATACATATATATATATAGTATAATTTAAGTGGGCTTACCTCAAAATGTTGAGTGTCGCAACTGTCAGTTTCACGTGGGGAACTGACAGTTGCGACACTCAACATTTTGAGGTAAGCTCACTTAAACTATACTATATTCGCTCTACCTTTATGGTATTGAGCACTTTCCGACATTCCGTGAACAAAATCATACGTGCTCGTTTTTTGTTTATATATATATATATAATGTGATTATATATATATATAATGTGATTGGTCAACGCAATTTGGACTTAACTTAAGAATGGCTTGTTATCGTTTTAATCAGTATTACGCAATGCTGTCAAAACTTACATGGGTTTTGTTATTATCATTTTTTCTCCAGTTCTTTTGCACTCAAAATTTTGCGTTATTGTGCTGTGAGACTATATGTGCAAACGGTAACGTTTCCAAGAGTTTTCGCATTGTTTCACTGCTCTCAACGGAATCGATAACAATCATCTCATTACCTCATGACACAATGCAAAAACGCTCGGAAACGTTACCGTGCGCACATAGTCTCAATATGCTCTGTATCGTGGTATCGTTACGAAATATTACACCAGTTTTTCATTTCTCAATTCATGCTTAGTTAATTGAGTATATGGTGATACTTTCGGGAAAGTTGGAAGCAAAAAAAAACTGAATGCAGTCAGTACAGGACTCTTTTGATAACTTGCATATTAGCTTCTGTGTAAGTGTAAATCATGTTTTAGGAAAGACAAAATATAGGTATAAATAAAATAAAATAGGTTCAAAATATAAAAAGAACAAACCAATTAAAGTTGCAAACATTAGGTACGAACATTTTATTGAAAACAACATCAAGAAATAGAGCACGCAACCCGGCTAATTAATACAGCGTTATATCTCCTTCGCTTCAATAAGAGGATGTAATTAAAGGCCTTCTCAAGTATGCGCGTATTGACGCAAACAGCTGGGAAGAAGCCGCAAAAGACCGAACGGGCTGTAGGGCTAAGCTGAAGAAGGGAATGTCGCATGTGGAGGAGAAGAGAAAGATAATAGCACAAAGGAAACATGACGTACGACATGGAACTACTGTAGAGTTGCCCACGATTCAATGCGAACACTGTGACAGGATGTTTTTACACAGAATCGGGATGGCATCCCACGTACAGCACCGCCACACATCTCATCACCAATCATAGCCAAAACGACTGAGGAGGAGGAGGAAGAGGAGGAGGAAGAGGAGGAGGAATAGCAGGAGGAAGAGGAGGAGGAAAAAGAGGAGGAAGAGGAGGAGGAAGAGGAGGAGGAGGAATAGCAGGAGGGAGATGAGGAGGAAGAGGAGGAGGAAGAGGAGGAGGAAGAGGGGGAGGAAGAGGAGGAGGAAGAGGAAGAGGAAGAGGAAGAACATTTAATTCATGTTATAAAAGGAATTTTCAGAACAACCGGGGAAGGGGGATTTAATATATAAAATTACTCACTTGATATACACCAGTTTTAGGAATTGGAACTGTAGCTAATTGCCAGAAATTTTTACTGTTTTTAATCAGCTGCCAAATTATTGTTGAATTGGTAGAGTTAACTTGTCTCACACGAACATTCAACTCAGACGTGCTCAGACCGTATTTATAAAAATAGAATTGGAAGCACTTTTGAGTATTGTTTCCTTCAATAACAGGAGACACCAACCACGCATTATCACCTTGATTTTGAGATGTAGCTTCTGTATACATGTAGTATCCTATATTAAAACAAAGTTTACTGATGTTAAGAATAAAAAATAGGGATGTGCTTGCTTGGACATGACAATTGAGTGTAATTGTTTTTCGAGCTATTTTACTCAGAAAACATTCTGAGTTCTCATGCAAGCGGAACTCGAATCCACAACGCTCTAACCATTGAACTACTGAGACTTAGATAATTTGAACGTACGTTGAGTTCGATGTATTATTACATTATACTGCTATGCGCAATTACGATGATATATGTTTTAACATTAAAATGTCCTAATGCATGCTGTTCAGAGAAAATCATTTCTTGTCTTTTCTGTATAGCTCAAAAGTTAGAGCGTCTCACTGACGATCAGAAGGTTGTGGGTTCGAGTCCCGGTTGGAAACTCAGAAATTTTTCTGAGTAAAATAGCTCGAAAAATATTTACACTCATAGTTGCTGATGTTACTTTAATCATAGGTCAATGGCTGCTGAATAAAGGTTAAGCATGCAAAATCAAAACTGTTAAACATGCAACATCTTTTATAAAAAAAGAGTAGAGTGCTGCGTAGACAGTGTTTAAGATAGCTAGATCGAAGTGCAAACGTGGTAAACTGCCTAAATTAGTTTTATTAACGAAATACGTTTCGAGCAGAGCCCGAAATATGTTTATATAATTACATAAATTATAATTATGGGCTACAGCCTCAAAAATATATCGTCTACAAGGGTGTATTTCTGAGTCGCGAATATTGTTGTATTCTTTCATTGTTATTCTATCCCGCCGTGATGCAAGTGACTCAAGGGTGTCTCTCGGTAGATCAATGATATCAAGACATCGGTTTTGAACTCTTTCAATATCATCTTTTAGATAACCTGACAGACCTCCCCATGTTGGTGCTGATTTTGGCCCCAATGCTTCCTCTAGTTTTATTTCTATGATTTCTATGGACAATTCTGTAAATATTTTGTAGACAATTTTGTAAATATTTATCACTCTGATGATGTCGCTGGTTAGTGACGAAACGTTAGTTCTTTATTAAATTGGTTTTTTTATCATGTTTACTTATGACTTTTGATTTTATCATGGCTTTGTTACGAATTATTGGCTGGGCAATAATTTTTATAACAAGATTACGATTCCCGCCTGGTACCTCGATTGCTACAATTTTAACAAAAGCAACATTAACATATTTTGACCTGTCGGTCAGCATACGTCCACACCCACCCCGTCCCCTTAAACAATGTTGTACCACTATACAATACGTTGGCAATTTCTTCTCGATGGCTTTTCAGAACAATTTCGTTTATGCAAAAACAACATTGTTTAAGGGGAGGAGTAACATAACAATATTGAGAAATTACATGTTTTGTTGACGCTGTTACAACTAATTTTGTCAATGATTGTAGCATAACATTGCTCTGTTTTTCTACTTTTCATTTCACTTATTAATTATTAGACTAATTTTGGCTAAACGTTCTATACAGTTTGCTAATTCAAAATTTTTATTGTGATCTATAAAAATAGTTTATTAAACGAATCTAAAAAATAGAAACTACTGCGTATACCTGATCCAGTTGTACGATCTCTGTTTGGTCCAGTACGGTAAGTTGGCGTAGAATAACGATTTCTTCGCCAGTCAAATATGTCACTTGATGCTTGCTTCCATCCACATTTATCCAAATCAAAATTACAAGAAACTATACCCAAAAGAAAAGAGAAAAACCATAACACACACTGACAACTGTTAAAGTGCATATAAACCCAAATTTTCTGTCATCCGAATACGTTCCACATAGAGCAAACAGTTGTTCAGTGAAATATTTTTTTTGATTGGAGCTATTCTTCGATGTTTTTTGGCGATTCGCATTTCTATAGTATGGTAATGAGAATAGATGGCGTCTGTTCTCTTCTTGGCAAGATAAACTACCTGAGAATTTTTGTGGAAAAACTCATACAATATGGAACATGTTGTTCGAACACACCATTAATGGAAGAATTGGGTCATGTCACTCCTGCAAATAAATATTGTATAGATAATGATGACTACTTTGGCGTCATCTCATTACCATTTTGAAAACAAAAATCTCTATTAAAGCAATTATAAAGGTTGCTCCAATCTAAAAAATATCTCGTTGTTCAACTATTTGACAAAAGTAGAAGGTATTTAGATAATTAAAAAAATTGGGGTTATATGCACTTTAAATAAAATACTGAGAGCAATTTAAAACCGCAGTATATTTTTGTATTCATTGTCGCTTATTAGTATTAAAATAAAACCGCTTACTATTATTATAACAGCGCACATTCAACATTTTATGCAGTGGCATTTCATGTTTTAGCTCAATCTCGTTCCCAGAGCCCACGTTCCCCACCCGGAAACGAGAGACTCTGGGAAAATCCGTTTCAAATCACAGGATTCTTGTTATTCTGCTTGAGGTACGCATGCGTAAATATCCGAGCGGAATCTGGATAGTATGTTCTCCTTGTTTGACTTTTCCCCCAACAAGTCAATGGGGTTGCTGGCGAAGCTCGAATTACAGCATCTACACACATACGGCGAATATATCGATCGCGGCAACGTCTTCACTGGAGTCTTGTCGTCTGACATCTTTGTTATTTTGGTTTTATTAATTCTACTTCCGATCACTTCAGACCAACTCATGCTCACTATTCAGCCAATAACGTAACGATTTGAAACGGATTATCCCAGAGTCTCTCGTTTTCCCGGTGGGGAACGTGGGCTCTGGGAACGAGATTGGTTTTAGCTCAGTTCACACATGGCTTTTTCTTTCAAAATTAACGACGTGTTTAAAAATATTTTTTGTCTCTTTTTTACGCTACTGCAAGCCATTTTATTAAATAATAAAATGTCGCTTACCTGACTGACTTCTATCTGCAAATAAATAAAATGAAATATTTATTATTTAAGTTAAACAGCCTATAAAGGCAAAGGATGATGACAATGATGATGATGATGATGATGATAATAATGATGATGATGATAATAATGATGATGATGATAATAATGATGATGATACTGACGATGATGATATATAATAATAATGATGATGATGATGATGATAATGATGACGATGATGATTAGCATTTACTTATATTTTGTTCCAGCACTCTAAGTTGTTAAGCAAGCTATTACTTTACTTTTACGCTTAACGATCGATATGGGAGGTGGAAAATCGGATTATTAATGAGACTAGAGTATACACAACATGGGCCGTACAGTTTAGGGAGAACAGGAAAAGGGAAGCATTTTTTGGTTTTTGGTGGACATGTGTTTGTTATGATATTTAGAAGACCTATGAAAGGAACTAATTGTTCCGCTTGGGCGAAGGAACGTATCGTACTTGTTCCCTAAGGAAAGGAACGAATCAATAAGGAACGTCGTCGTGTTCCTAATTCCATTTGGGAAATCCGTTCCTATAAGTGTTCCTTAATGCGGAACGCTTAAAAATGATTTGAATGGGACCAAAGCGATCCTTTTCTTTAGTTCCTTTATTGAGAAGTATTTCTCAATAAAGGAACTAAAGAAAAGGATCGCTTTGGTCCCATTTGCTCTATCTCTCTCTCTCTCTCTCACTCTCTCTCTCTCTCTCTCTCTCTCTCTCTCTCTCTCTCTCTCTCTCTCTCTCTCTCTCTCTCTCTCTCTCTCTCTCTCTCTCTCTCTCTCTCTCTCTCTCTCTCTCTCTCTCTCTCTCTCTCTCTCTCTCTCTCTCTCTCTCTCTCTCTCTCTCTCTCTCTCTCTCTCTCTCTCTCTCTCTCTCTCTCTCTCTCTCTCTCTCTCTCTCTCTCTCTCTCTCTCTCTCTCTCTCTCTCTCTCTCTCTCTCTCTCTCTCTCTCTCTCTCTCTCTCTCTCTCTCTCTCTCTCTCTCTTTCTCTTTCTCTTTCTCTCTTTCTCTCTTTCTCTCTCTCTTTTTCTCTTTCTCTCTCTCTTTTTCTCTCTACATTTACACTAAACTTAAACTGAATCCAGAACGGGTAAGGACTGATCTCTTACCCGTATTCTTAATGAGATTTATCTCCTTACCCGTATTAACTCTCTCTTTCTCTTTCTCTTTCTCTCTTTCTCTCTTTCTCTCTCTCTTTTTCTCTTTCTCTCTCTCTTTTTCTCTCTACATTTACACTAAACTTAAACTGAATCCAGAACGGGTAAGGACTGATCTCTTACCCGTATTCTTAATGAGATTTATCTCCTTACCCGTATTAATTATAAGCTAACCCGTAATAGGGTTAACACTACGTTACCCGTTATCCGTCTTTTTCTATGCCTTAAGTTTGAGCTAATTATAAATACGGGTAAGAGATCGATCCTTACCCGTATTTATAATGAGCTCAAACTTACAAGGCATAGAAAAAGACGGATAACGGGTAACGTAGTGTTAACCCTATTAAAATTACGGGTAAGCTCATAATTAATACGGGTAAGGAGATAAAGCTCATTAAAAATACGGGTAAGGACATGAACTATACGGGTAAGCGATCGATGGGGTAAACTCATTATAAATACGGGTAAGAGATCGATCCTTACCCGTATTTGTAATGAGCTCATTATAAAATACGGGTAAGAGATCGATCCTTACCCGTATTTATAATGAGCTCAAACTTGTTAGCCATAGAAAAAGACGGATAACGGGTAACGTAGTGTTAACCCTATTAAAATTACGGGTAAGGTAATAATTAATACGGGTAAGGAGATAAAGCTCATTAAAAATACGGGTAAGAGATCAGTCCTTACCCGTTCTGGATTCAGTTTAAGTTTAGTGTAAATGTAGAGAGAAAAAGAGAGAGAGAAAGAGAGAAAGAGAAAGAGAAAGAGAAAGAGAGAGAGAGAGAGAGAGAGAGAGAGAGAGAGAGAGAGAGAGAGAGAGAGAGAGAGAGAGAGAGAGAGAGAGAGAGAGAGAGAGAGAGAGAGAGAGAGAGAGAGAGTGTGAAAGGAGAGAAAGAGAGAAAGGAGAGAAAGAGAGAAAGGAGAGAAAGATTACCCCATCGATCGCTTACCCGTATAGTTCATGTCCTTACCCGTATTTTTAATGAGCTTTATCTCCTTACCCGTATTAATTATTACCTTACCCGTAATTTTAATAGGGTTAACACTACGTTACCCGTTATCCGTCTTTTTCTATGGCTAACAAGTTTGAGCTCATTATAAATACGGGTAAGGATCGATCTCTTACCCGTATTTATAATGAGCTCATTACAAATACGGGTAAGGATCGATCTCTTACCCGTATTTATAATGAGTTTACCCCATCGATCGCTTACCCGTATAGTTCATGTCCTTACCCGTATTTTTAATGAGCTTTATCTCCTTACCCGTATTAATTATGAGCTTACCCGTAATTTTAATAGGGTTAACACTACGTTACCCGTTATCCGTCTTTTTCTATGCCTTGTAAGTTTGAGCTCATTATAAATACGGGTAAGGATCGATCTCTTACCCGTATTTATAATGAGCTCATTACAAATACGGGTAAGGATCGATCTCTTACCCGTATTTATAATGAGCTTTATTTCCTTACCCGTATTAATTATGAGCTTACCCGTAATTTTAATAGGGTTAACACTACGTTGCCCGTTATCCGTCTTTTCGCATAACCAATAAGTTTGATAATTTCCATTGAACTTAAATTTAAACCTGAAGTAGGATACGGTTAAAGTCGATTTCTTCGCGGTATAATTCATTTCTTTATTTGTATTCACAACGAACTTAACTCATTCCTGTGGAAGGGCTTTCCTGGAGGTGAATAAAATCGTCTGGCGTTAGCCAGAATAAAACACTAAAGACCGATTCGGACAGAAAAGAGCTTTAGGGAGATAGTTTATAACTCATTCCTGTCCGAGGGCTTTCCCGGAGGTAAATAAAATCATCTAGCGTTAGCCAGAATAAAATACTAAAGACCGATTCGGGCAGGAAAGAGTTAATCAAGATTAATATAATTTTTGTACGTTTCGTTATATTTTGAGTCGAGGATATACATGCATATCGTATATATTATACACACGCATGTCGTGCATGTAATATTTCTTTCGTTCTGCATGTGCGGTGAGATTGTCTTTTGTACAATAAGTTCCTCTGGGTATAGCCAAAAAATAGAAAGAAACGTGAAAACGTTGGTAATTTTAATAATTCTTTGAATACGTTAGTGATTTTGTTGACGGCAGGCAAGTCGCGTATAGCAATTTGCATCTGATTTATAGTCGTGTTGGACGAAATGAATAGAATCAGATTATAAGTTGTTGTGTTTTTACGCGGTTGTATTGTACTAAAGAACAAAAGCATCTCCAAAGGGAACGTTATTTGCTTCACAATAACAATGAACGTTTGTTTCTTGGGTCATCGTAAATAAGACGTATAGTATAAGTTGAACCGTCCCGTCACAGAACACCCATCGCGATGCGTCGCCGAAAACAGCCTGTAGATTGGAAGTTAGTCGAAGGAGCATTCTCAAAACGACGACGACTGTACCTGACGAAAGACAAGCAGGGCCTCGATCATTGCCCTGTGGCTTTCTGCGATCATCCTGGGTTCGGCAGTCGCAGAGGTTGTCGTAAACACGTAAACGCTAAACATGGCTGGTACTTGTATTTCGACAACAAACCTAATATCGAGGCGGCAATGGAGTTGACTGGCGAACTCAGGAGGACATCCGCCAGAGAGAAGACACAGGTGCCGTGTTGTTCTACGGAGAACGCGTTCGCCCGGTCGTTTTCGCAGTGGCTTCAAAGTACGACCGGGGGTGGCAAGTCTCGTAAACAAGCCGACGTAACGATCAAGAGAGCCCTAAAATTTCTCAAGTTCTGTTGCGAGGAGACAGGCGAAGACGAGGACGCCGTGTTGGCCACCGTCGAATTGGTTGACTATTTCCTTAGCTGTGCTAAGCTCCTCACCGATTTTCTCGACAAGCTCGAAACTGAATGGCAAATGGGACAATCGGGGCAGATCGGCTACGTTTACGGTATCTCCGATTTACTCGACTATCGTAAGTTTAACTCGCCGGCTGCTTCAGTTCTACAGAATTTCGCCGTGACCGAGGTTGTACATCAAACGTGCGAGGAAATGTTTGGCGAAGAACATGCGATCGCACTGGACTACCGACTTAGACGTCGAAACGCTCGAGTCGAGAAGAAGTTGGGCGTCGCTCAGCGAGCTGCAGACTGTCGTTCCATTTCACATAGAGCGGTATCAGTCGGTCTTGGAAACGTGCAAAAAATACCCGACGTCGGTCACGGCGAGCGACCTTACGTTTGCGACGCGATTTGTGGCGGTCTTCATGTTTGTCAGGGTTAAAGGCTGTCGTCCTATGACTTATCAACACTTGTCAGTGCAAATGTTCGAAAGCGCAAAGAGTAATGAGGGCATGGTAGATCAGAAAAATTTTAAGACGGCTCAAAAATACGGTTTTGATTCTCTCTATTTCGACCAAGTTAGTTTAAAAATTGTAGATGATTACGTTCGCGACGTAAGACCGCTATTAAACCCCAGCTGCGATTATGTATTGGTAAACCGCAACGGCGTGCAGTTCAAAAAACTGACGGAGCTGTTGAGCGTATTAGTGTTTCAGGCGATCGGCAAGTACATTCCACCTACCAGGTACAGGCAAATCATCGAGACCGAGAGTTCTACCCTCCTCGACGCAGAAGAGCAAAAGTGGATTTCCGAAGATCAAAAGCATTGCTCAAACGTTGCGCGTGTACATTATCAAAAGAAACGATCCCGGGAAATCGCAATCAAGGCGCGTGTGTGCATGGAAAAATTGCGAGGAAACGAAGGCAAAGTGATGGACGAGCGTGTAGAAGATCGACTACATACGACTGAGACACCTGAGAATGAACTTGATTCCGCGACGGAGGTGAACGTTGAGCGGCCGACGCTGAAGCCTGTTAAATTTGCTGGGAGAAAGAAAGGTGTTCGGTTCACGAAAGACGAAGACGACTGCATCAGGAAAGGGATTGAAATGTTCGGTTTGCGATGGGCTACAATATTGCGTCACACCGACTTTAAATTTCACACTCGCAGAGTACCTAACACTTTAAGAAAGAGGGCAGAAGCTTTGAAGCTAGTGTGATATATACTTCGATGACATAATGAAATACAATGTAATGTAATTTAATGCAATGCAATGCAATGCAATGCTGTGTAAATTATATAATTGCTGATTCAGTTTGAAAATAAAATTTGTCTTTAATGTTCCCAACATTAAATTTGTCTCAGTAGACGAACCAGGCGAAAAGCGTAATCTTGTCAGGAATATTAAAGCCCAGCATATAATTTTAAAAAGACCCATCTTAAAAGAGACACGAGTTAAAATAACTCACGTCTCTTTTAATATATGGGTCTTTTTAAAATTATATGCTGGGCTTTAATATTCCTGACAAGATTAAATTTGTCTATTATATACAAATTTTATAAATACAAATTCTTTAATATACAAATTTTAGAGTGGAATAAAGTAGAAAAACATTGTTGATAATCGTTTGTTAGAATAATAAAATGTATTCATTAGAAAAATAGAACTAATGGTTGTTAAATCTATTAAAAACTTTGTTGCCGTAGATCTAAACGTAACCATTCAATTTTGGAATTCAGAAAAACCGGGTTTTTAAAAAAATACCAGGATATTCGTTCTTTCCGGGGGAGACAGTATAAGATGGAATGACACATGCAGTGACAGGAATTAGCATAAGAGAATATATATTGCACACACACAACAAGTCATGACTTATGAATATCACATTTAAGCAGTTCACCATATTTTCCAAGTTTTGAGGGTTTGCCAGTAAGACTGGGCACGGTGTTGCCGAGTGCCAGTCTCTTCTGTATTGGCCTCGTGCAGTATCAGATCAGCTTCTTCGTGTTGTTGTTCTATCTGCTCCTGCGGCTGCTCCTCCTCCTCCTCTTCACTTTCCTGTTCATATTGTGCAGCTTCTTCATGTTGTCGTTGTTGCTGGTTTTCTTCACTTTCTTTCTCTTCTTCTATGTCGTCTTCCGTTTCTTTCTCTTCTTCAAGTCGTAGTCGTTTTTGCTGTTGTTGTTCCTGCTCTCTTGTTCGTGCTTTTGTGAAGACGTCATCAAGCGGCAGGATTTGTGCTTTTACTGCAATTCGGATCTTTTTAACTTCATCTTCGATCCTGCCGTACCGCCGGTAAAACAGCTGGAAGTTGAAGACCTCGCGGAGATCATTAATGACGATGCCCCAAGCGTCGATTGTTGGATCAGCTTTTCTCCAGAAGTTCTTTTCCTTCATGCCGCTTGTTCTTCGTCTTGCTTTGAATGAAAGAAGGTGGGCCGGCAGAAGACGTCCTCTTCCGACGAGATTCCTATCAAAGTGATTTTTTAGGATCTTGTACACATTTGCGTGGTATATCGGACTGTTGATCTCCTCCTCTTTGAATGACTCTGATTCGTCGTTTCCATACGACGAAGGGCACGAAGCACTGGAATGGGCGGAGGGTTCCTGCAAAGTTTGTTCAGATACTTCCAATTCGTTATTCTCATCGCATTCGTTATCTTCATCGCCATGAACACGACCAGAGTCCAGTAGAAACTGCGACGGAGATGCTGTTGCTTGGGAAAGCGCGTCGTCGTGCAACGTTTCACTGAGAAACATATCTATTGGGTTCTTATCGATCCATTGTCCTGAACTTTCCTCTAGTGATTCGTTGAAATCTCTGTCCTTTCTGATATTCCTCATCATTTGTCGCTCAGCCTCTTTTTGGAACGAAACGTGGAAACAACTGCCTTCTTGTTCGCTTCCCGCCGGATCATCCACCGATTCCAGATCGATTGATGTAATC